>JFZS01000167.1:0-54955 GCA_000709145.1 Balansia obtecta B249
CACACACACACACACACACACACACACACACACACACACACAAAAATGACACCCCCCAAAGCACCTCGCACCATCCGAGCTCGGCACAAAAGAATAGTAAGCCCCTTCCCCTCGCCCCCCTTCTCAATCGGAGCCCAAACTCACCCAAGAAGCTGGAACACCCAGTACACGCGCGACCTAGCCAACCACGCAAGCAACCCAGCAGACATGGGAACAAGCTGGTTCGCCGACGCAAACGCCGAGCCCAAGATAACCCAGCTCCTGGCGACGCTCCCCCTCCCGCGGACGGCAAGCATGCTCGACCTAGGCAGCGGCAACGGCGGGCTGCTCCTCGCCCTCCGGCGCGCAGGCTGGACCGGCCCCGCGCTCGGCGTGGACTACAGCCCGCACAGCGTCCAGCTCGCGCGGCAGGTCTCGCGCGGGACGGGCCTGGCCTTTGGCGAATGGGACATCATGACCGGGGACTACGGGGCCGTGCTGCTGCGCGACGGGGAGCCCTGGGACCTCGTCCTGGACAAGGGCACCTTTGACGCCGTCTCGCTGGCCGGGGAGGGGTGCGCCGGCGCGTATCCTGCGCGCGTCATGCCCCTTGTGCGAACGGGGGGCTACTTCGTGCTCACGAGCTGCAACTGGACCGAGGACGAGCTCGTGGCTTGGTTTGCGGCCTGTCGTGAGGATGGCCATCCGTCCGACGGCCGCTTCGTCGTTGCCGGCAGGGCTGAGTACAAGACTTTTAGCTTTGGGGGACGCAAGGGACAGGCTATTAGCACGCTGTGCTTCAAGAAGGTCTAGCTAGCGAGAGGCAAGCGAGGATCAGAGAGAGGTCGTGGGAAGTTTTTTTTTTATTTTTTTGCATACGGACGCCGGCGCATATAGACATCGGTACATTTTTGATACCCTCAGGGGCCTTGACGGCACCTGGACATTTGACATTACAACTACGCAGAGAGAAATCGGACTGGGGGGGGGGGCAAAACACGCATTATTTCTATCTCTTGCATGGTCGAGGAGCGGACTCACGCACGGGGACACCGAGAGTGTCGCTTCTCCAATCGAAAAAATCAAAATCAAAAGGCTGCTATTGGTATTTTTCTTTCCGGCTCCTTTCCCCAGACTCTATGTTTGTTACGCTCCCCTTTCCCAGTTCGCGTTGCAACCGCCTGAAAATTTAGAACAGCTCGCCATCAAAAGCCCTCCTTGAGTGCATGCACACACACACACACACACACACACACACACACACACACACAAACGTCAGCGTCCTTTCGCAGACCGTGTCTGAAAACACCGTCAACAACAGGGCATGCATACAATATAAAGGATATAGAAAATGGGTTAGTTTTTATGTAATTTTCCGTGAGGAACTTTTGGCTGGTGCAGACACTGGTCGTCGTCGTGGCAGCATCAAGGCAGTTGCTTTCATTATATCTCTCTCTCTTATTGTCTTGTCGTATTTCTATGGTGATGTATTCATAGGTTCCCCGCCCGGTGCGGATCCCGTTGCCTCAGCTGCCGCCGTAGTCGCAAAATACCGTACGTCCACATCATCATCCTTTTGAAGTTTCGCCAGGTTGGGCAGAATGCGCTGCTGAATTAGTTCCTGGCCCTTGGGTGATGGTTGGGCTTCGGCGCCTTCCTTTTCCAGGGAATACAGGGTCCCCTCCTCCGGCAAGCGACGTAGCGCGTTAATAAGCACCAAGTAAGTCTTGGCCACGTTGAATCGAATGTTGGGTATGTCGTCGTCGACCATCTTGTCAAGCATAGGCAGAATGGACTTGGCAATGACGTTCATACTGACGACGCTAGCGAGAGTCTATATGCATTCCGAAAAAAAAAAAAAAAAAAAAAAAAAAAAACTCTTTCTCAGTTTTGGTTCGAAGCTGGACGATGAAATGGTCACTTACCGATATGGCAAAGCAGGTAGTCATTCTGTATAGATAATTGGGATGACTGCCCATTCCCATGACTTTAGGAATTATCTGCTCGCTGGCCCACTCCACGCCAAAAACCTCTGTCAACTTCTTCAGGTTGTGTGTGGCAGCTTCTCGGATCGAGAAGACCGTGTCTCCCAACCAGCCCATGCATAAGTTGCTCAGTTTTTCGTCGAAGAACTTGACGCCGAGCTGGCTGGCAAGCAGGGGAATGTACTCGATGATGGCTAGCCGCACTCTCCACTGTTTGTCCTCAGCCAGCTGTACGATGGCAGGGAGCAGAGACTGTGATAGCAGGTCGATGCCAATGACTGCGCGGAAACCAAGTTAATCAAAACGTCCGTCTCCCCACAAGTCGCAACGTCAACCCTTGACACTCACCTTGATTAACCTGCTCGAGTTTTGAAATAATGTGAAGCCTGACCTCGGGGAACTCATCCTTCAACATTTGAAGAAACATGGGCAGCAAGTGATCAATTGTTCTACCAGGCCAGTATGGTCAGCATGGAGACGTATAATAGGTATCAAAGGCAAAGCAAAGGGGCAAATCGCACTCTTGCTTGCCCAGCAATGGAGCTAGTCCGCTGATTTGTGTACCCAACGCGGCGCGAACGTGTTGTGAGTTGTCAGATACAAGATCCTCGACACTTCCCATGATGTCGTTCAGCAATGTAGCTCGGTCTACCAGTGCGCAGAATCCGGGAATTTGGCCGGCAATGGCGGTCCGAACTTCGGCTTCGTTGTCTTTTAGCAGCTTCACGAATGAGGGGACAAGATCCCTAGATACCACTTCTTCGTCTACAGCCTTTGCGATCTGCAAATTTCCTCGGTTAATCTCAGGCGCACATTACAAGTTGGTAATGGAACCACAATTACCTTCTCAAACCTATCGGCAATCATGTAGCGGACCCTCCAGCTCTTGTCCTCCATCAAGTTGCGCAAAGATGTCAGCAGCACGCCATGGCTGGACTGTTGTTCTTTAGGTACAACCTCGGCGATGGATACAAGGATTTCCACAGTCAGCAGTCGCACGCTATCCTGGTCGTCCTGAACCAGATGTTGGAAGAGGGGTATCATTTCGTTGATGACGATGGAGGCGGGCATCTCCTTCACAAAGCCGGCCAGATTGGTGGCAGCTTGTCGACGAACCATGGGGGTATCATCGTGGACAAGGAGGCCGAACTGCTGGCGGAGCTGCTCTTGTATCGGAGGGGAGACCTTGCGATAAGGCGCTGTGTAGAGGCCGCAGCCAGAAACCTTGGAAGTGAACCAGTCGGCCTTTGAAAGTCGAATTGTGAGCGGGATGAAGTACTCCTCGACTTGCTGTGCTGAGAGGCTCTCGCAGATCTTGTTCAATGATTCGACAGCCTAGAATTGCGACGAGACGTGAGCAACATGTCTCCCCCCCTCCACCCCCGCCGTTGACGTACATACATGACGCCGGGAAAAAGGACAAATGATGATGCGTACCTTGTCTCTGACGACCGGTTCTTCAATGGCGGCCAGGTTTTCTAATGGCGAGAGCAGAACATGAGCAAACGGAGGTCCTCCTACGTATTCAATGAAATTGCCGAGTTCCTCGCTCAGTGCAACCAAAACCTCGTCCTCATCCTCGACCGATTCTATTCGCGTTGGAAACAGCCTGGTTAGAAGGGATATCACAGCAATCCGGCAGGCACATGGGGCCAAACAAGACTAACCGTCGAGGAAAGGAATCAGTTCGTCTCTCGTACGCTCGGCGCCGAGAGCTAGAGCAATAGTAGAGAGACGGTGGATGGCATTCAGGCGAAGAAGAACATCATCGTGCTAATAATGAGAGAGAAGCGGTGTCAACAGAGCTCAGCAGTGTGAGGAGGAGGAGACCGGGGGCGTGGCTGGATGATGAGGAGGGTTGGGCGTATGACGGCTCTGTGAACCAAGGACGGGCGCAATTCTTACCTTTAACTCGTCGATAAGAACGGCGATGGGATAAAGTTCATCGTTTGCGTTGGTCGCGTCAGTCATGGCGAAATGACGAGGGTGACAGCGCGTCCACTGTCGAAGATGAGAAAGCTTCGTCGGGATGGAGAAGGTAAGATGATGAAGCGAGGGATGGATTAGGTGGTGGTGGTGGTGGTGGTGGTGGTGTGTCGAGCCCGATACACACAAGCAGAGCCCAGAGCAGAGCAAAGAGTCTGAGAGCAGAGAGCAGATCGCAAAGCAACAAAGAGCAACGAACGCAGCCTCACTCAGATATGTACGAGTGCATGTGGCATGTGGCGGGAGGAGGAGGGGCGGGCACAGGGGGAGGGGGGGAGGACTCGCGTGTCCAGCCGTGTGCTCATATGCTCATATGCTCATGCCGGGTTGGGTTGCCCGCCTGCTGTCTGTCTGCTGGGCGCGGCTGTGCGGCGGCTGTTGGGCGGCTGTTGAGAGGTGCCTACTGTTGTTGTCCAGCGGCCAGCGGCCAGCGGCCAGGTGGGGGCGATGCAAGAGATGCAAGAGATGCAAGAGATGCAAGAGCAAGAAAGAGCAAGAGCGTCCAAGAGAAACTACGAGGGGCTCGAGTGGGTGTATGTACATTGTACATTGTACATCGAACAATCGTCAAAATTTGGACAAGAATATGAATTTGGTACGAGGACCTGGGTGGGAGCTTGAAGCTATGACATCAACGCCTCGACAAGAAACGTTGGATCCCCTCAATCCTCGGCTTAGACCGAGCGGGTTTTGAGGTCCGAGTCTTGCTCTTATTACTTAAATGTAGTTTGTAGTACAGGAGTGGGTGTAGTGTATATGTATATCGTATTTCCATTGACAACGAAGCCTGGCCAATCACTGCCAAACGGGATTAGAATTAGGTCATCGTGCTTCTATGCAGCTAGGTAGGTTAAGTACGTACTTGTTGGTGGCACCACTCGAACCAATACCGTGCGGCCTGACTAGCCCCATTTAGCAATAACCAAAACTCAGGACACGATTTTACGTATAAGAGGGTTAAATAGCGAAAAGGCGACGACGTCGTACAAAAAGCATGCGGCCCGTACTCCTATCTCAGAATCTCTCTTGTGCCCCAGCTCTGGCCAAGAGAGACCGAATAATGTGTGGTATTTATTGTTACTTGGGACGACGCCGCGCAAGGAAATGAAATGGTCGGGAAAATGCATCCATCATCCAAAGTTGAGGAGGGGCAGCGTTGGAAATCCCTGGCACCTGGCACCTGGTACCTGGTACCTGGTACCTGGCACCCGGCGGCACCTGAGTGAGGGAGGGTGACTCAAAAAAAGTCTCACCCCAACACCACCAAGCAAGGAACCCCGCTATACGGAGGTAATCCTAATAGAAATCTTGAATCTCGCCGACTCTATCCGTACTCTTCTTGCCCATCCCACCGCCACACATCCATTGTCACCTTCACCAACAGCATCGCGTCGCATACCAACCCACGCAGTCCGTTGCAAATAATCCCTTGCGACGTTTCGACACGTCTCGGAGGCATTGGGCCCTTGATTTCTTGCGCCACCATGCCCACCATTTCTGTGGACAAGCACAAGCTCTTTGAAGCTCTTGGCAAGAAGTACGATTCTCATACTCCATCCGGGGCTTGCTTTTCTGCCCCGACGATACTCTGCCTCACACGGTCGACTCGCCCCCAGAAGACTAGAGCGTTATACGAAAGAAATCTCTTTTTGTTCAAGACGGCCCTCTGTCTGCAAGCGGGAATCCAGAGTAACTGCTGCTCAATCACGGACGCATGCTAACCCTTCGATTTGCTCCTAGATTCACCAAGCAAGAATTTGAAGACCTGTGCTTCGAGTATGGCATCGAACTCGACGAGGACACGGAGGACCAGGAGCGCCCGATCGTCGACGGCAAGCAGGAACCCCCTCAACTAAAGATCGAGATAGGAGCCAATCGCTATGACATGCTTTGCTTCGAGGGGATTGCCCTCAACCTGAATATCTTCCTTGGAAACACAAAGCCGCCCAAGTTCCGTGTTGTCAAGCCCCAGGATCCTGAGGCGCAAGTCATCAAGGTCTTGCCAGACACCGCTAAAGTCCGACCCTATGTAGCTGGTGCCGTTTTGCGAAACATCAAGTTCACCCAAGACCGTTACGACTCCTTCATTGCTCTACAGGACAAGCTGCATTCTAACCTGGCCCGAAATCGAACCCTTGTATCAATGGGTACTCACGATCTCGACACCATCAAGGGCCCCTTTACATACGAAGCCCTACCTCCCAAGGACATTAAATTCATTCCTCTTAACCAGACTAAGGAGATGAACGCCGAGGAGCTGATGACCTTTTACGAAAACGATAAGCATCTCGGTCGCTTCTTACATATCATTCGCGACCACCCTGTATATCCCGTCATCTACGACGCCAATCGAGTTGTCTGCTCATTACCACCCATCATTAACGGAGAGCACTCTAAAATCACACTCAACACTACCAATGTGTTTATTGAGATTACGGCTACTGACCTAACCAAGTTGCAAATTGTTACCGACATGCTTGTAACCATGTTCTCTCAATATGTCGAGGAGGAATTCACTGTTGAGCCTGTAAAGATCATATCTGAACATAATAGCCTAACACGCGAGACTCCCTCCCTGCGCCCTCGCGTCACCGACGTCGAAGTCGACTACCTTAACAGCTGTACGGGGTTGAATGAGTCACCGGAGAACCTCTGCAAGCTTCTCACCAAGATGGCCTATGTGTCCAAGCCCTCAGACAACCCCAACCTGCTGGAGGTGGCAATTCCTCCTACCCGAGCCGATGTTCTGCACCAATGTGACATCATGGAAGATCTTGCCGTCTGCTATGGTTTCAACAAGCTTCCCCGGACTGCCCCTACTCGAAGCGCCACTATCGGCGCACCTCTAAAGATTAACAAGCTTGCCGATATTGTACGGATGGAAGCCGCCATGGCCGGCTGGAGCGAAGTCATGCCTCTCATTCTGTGCAGTCACGACGAGAACTTCGCCTGGTTGAACCGCAAGGACGACGGCAAGACTGCCGTCAGACTGGCCAATCCTAAGACGCAAGAATACCAAGTCGTCCGCACCTCCCTCCTACCCGGATTGCTCAAGACAATACGCGAAAACAAAGGCCATGCTGTTCCTTTCAAGATCTTCGAAACATCAGACGTCACCTTCAAGGACGAATCCGCTGAGCGCAAGGCCCGCAACGAGCGCCATTTCGCCGCCGCATGGTGCGGCAAATCAAGCGGCTTCGAGGTCATCCACGGCCTTCTCGACCGTGTTCTGGCCATGCTCCGTACCGCATTTCTCACCCACGACGAGGGCTTACGCGGCAAGTCGATCGACTACCAGGTCCAGGAGAACCCCAGCAAAGCAAACGGGTACTGGATCGAGGAACTCGATGAGGGGACCTTCTTCCCCGGCCACGCAGCCTCCGTGCATCTCCGCCTGGGGGGCAAAGAGAGGCGCATCGGAGAGTTTGGCATCGTTAGCCCTACTGTGCTGGAAAAGTTTGACCTGAGGTATGTACATGCTTTCCGCTACCACTTCATGCCCTCCGCGATGCCCGTCTTCAAAATGCGCATTGACACATGGTTCCCAGATACCCCGTCAGCACACTCGAGATCAACCTCGAAGTCTTCTTATAAGTTAGTTTCGAAAGGAAAGTGAACAGAGTTGCGCTAGATGGGGTTAAAAAAGAAAACCCTGCATATGGCTACCATTAGCGAGACAGTCGGGATTTGCCCACCTTGGATGCGAGACTTTAGAAAAACGAGTTACGAGCCGATAGATCAGGACATTTAAAGAAGAATTTCCACGTAAATCTCTTGCGATATGATTTGAATTAGAGGTGCATTCTAGTTTTGGGACTGATGATTGCATAGCTTGTATTGGAACAACTTCACTACGCTTAACTTGGCTGTGCCATTGTGATCGTCTCCACGATATGAATAGCTCGTCACCGCTCTAATGCTGTACCGTGGTTTCCCCTCCATCTTCCGCCTGAAGTTGCCGGCGACTCTCGGCATCCTTGGCTGCTTCATC
The DNA here is from genome assembly GCA_000709145.1 of Balansia obtecta B249. Classification (NCBI taxonomy): domain Eukaryota; kingdom Fungi; phylum Ascomycota; class Sordariomycetes; order Hypocreales; family Clavicipitaceae; genus Balansia; species Balansia obtecta. The sequence continues at coordinate 7,942 of JFZS01000167.1, forward strand.
CTTGACGGAACTGCCCGAGATTAGTGGTCGGGGCAGTGCCAGTGACGGACTGCCCATGCCCATGGACCCAATCCCAGTGTATCCAGACGTCGATGGGCTGGATGAAGCGAATAGGCGATGCAGCGAGCCGGAAAGGCCATCGCTGTCAGCGTCATCTTCCTCAGTTTCCTGGACGATTGCCCATCCGCAGCTGATTTCGTCCCTTTGCACGCAGCAACTCGGGAAGCCCCCGGACACTGAATCAGCCATGAAGAGCCTGTGAGTAAACGGGCGAGGCGGGAGACATTCGTGGATGATGGTGCGGGGGCTCTCCGTGATGTCATACGGGCTTGACTCGTCCTGCTCGCGAAAGATGCCCCTCTATGTCATCTCGCGCAGTTCTTGCTCTGTGCGCGGCGGTGCCGCCGACCCTGATGCCTCGTCGCGACCTACGCTGCCTAGCATGCCTCTGCCCAGATTCAACCCGGACAGGCCGTCCCGGATGGCAGCCAAGGCGCTCGGGCTGTGGGCAGATGCACCATGGCGCAACGCGGCTCGGTTGGTTTCCGGGGTAAGGGTTTCGTGAGCCGTCTCAACTGCGGTCAAGACAGACTGAGTATTGCTCAGTCCGGCCGATTTTGGTGTTCCTGGAGAAGATCCCGAACCCCGGTCAAGCCGAGGCGAGTCATGAGCGGAACCTGCTGCTTGTCGGCCGTTCTCGGCGGCAGCGGCAGCATTGAGACTACCATTCATCTCGTCATCAGTTCGGCCAAACACTTGGTACCACCATCTTATATCTCTTAAATTCGGAAGTAGAATTCTCTCCTTCCCTCTGATTCTGTCGTCGGTAGTCGGGTCGAAGTCCGGGTTGGTAAACTCTTGCCTCCGGCAGAGGAAATAATCCCACACTGAGGACGTCCTCTCGCTGACTCTGGCATCCTTCCTCTGTTTCTCCGAGTTGTAAAGAAACGTTCCGTACTGACATGAGTACAGGTGATACAGAAGCCGGCGCAAAAACCTTTCGTTAAATTCAAACCGAGTAGGATTCTGCCGCACCAGCTGATAGGTACAGTCGAGGAACTGATGAAAGACGGGACTCACCATCTTCGGAGTCGTCGCTTCATCATCCACTACTTTCCCGGACGCCACTTCGCTGACTGATGCCGGATCAGCTTCCTCCTTGCTTGGGTTGAAGAAGCGGCGAGCACCCGTCAAGACGTTCTGCAAAGCGTCAGTGCGCCCATCATTCTCTCCTGGCTGGACTTTGGCTCCAGCCAAGGCATCTCTCTGGACGGTAAACCAGTCTTCATGATTCAGGTGCCCCGAACGCAGCCTGAACATATGACCAAAAGAGAGCCAATCCTTCTCCACCAGGACGATGAAGCCATCAATAGTCCTGAAATAAGGATCCAGCATGATTTGCGCCAACGCACTGAGTTGGCTCGTGCGATCCCACCCGTCTGAGCAATGAATGAGAACGTGAGAGTGACTAATGCCGATTCGTCGAGCAATTATTGCAGACCCATCCAGGACATCATGTACATGCCTCAGCCAGCCGCTTTGGTGTAAAAGTTCCCGATTGGGTGGGAGAGGAGATATGTCGGCATCTTTCAGTGCTTCAACTACCTTATTGAGTGAATTGCGCATGACATGAATATTTTCGATACTAAGAAAAGATTTGGTTGCGAACTTATACTTGTCCATGTTTTCAGATCCCATCCCTTGTACCTGGTTCACCATGGCGTTTATGGTAGGGCGAGCATCAACAATCATGTTGGCCTGCTGCCGTCCGAAAACCCGCGGCCCGTCAGCCTTCTCGTCAGAGATAGCGACCGACCGAGAGATGAGCTCATCTTCGTAGCGCTCCATGTCGGTCAATCCGGGCTCCAGCATGCTCTCATCGGGAGATTCGTGCTGACTAGCTGGCGGCATTGACTCCTCAGAACCCCCAGGCATCCAGGCGGAGAAGGATGCTGCAACCAGCCTCTCATCCTGAACATTTGTCTTCCTGGTAATGCCCGCAAGAGGTTGCGAGCTTCTGGTAATGGTACAGTTGTTGACGGGGTGAATGTAAGACAAGACAGGTATTCGATTTCGAGAGCGAAACTCGCGGGCGTACTTGAGGACATTATCCGAAATCTTCGACGGCACTACCAAGAAAGCTGGATAGGTGTCGCAAAATGAATAATCGTGGTTGATGTTGGTGATTCTCCATCCCTTATCAGGGAGCTTTTCGCTAATGCCTTGTCTACGAAACTCGGCCTTGGGGTCGTAGCATTCCCACCCATTCATTTCCTTTTCGTGCCTCAAAGGCTTATGGCTGAAGGCATAAAGCTTCTCTACAGTGCCGAGTTTGCACGTGCGGGCTTTGATGAAGTCGAATGCACACCGCGCTGCCTCATTGTCTGCAAAGTTGAATGTGACAAAGGTGAAGTCGCGACAGCGAAGACGAATAGACGGGGCTTGATGAGAAGCAGGAGGTGTCGGTCGAAGAGCACAGTACGACAGAATTGGATAGGTCAACCATCGCTCTCGAGTTTTAGCTGGCGTGGAGGTGTCTGCTTCCGAGCCTGAGGCTTGCTGTACCGGGGCACAAAAGACCATGTGGAAGTCGGTCAGTCGAAGAGTGCCGGTGGTAGCTTGTCCGCCGTAAATGCCTTGGACATTGTGGATGATCTGTAATAATAGGCCATGTACAATAAATATATGAGGTTGGACCCAGTGGGATCATCAACAAGACTGCACACACCTTCCTCGCCTCCATCTTTTCGCTGCAAGTGGCCTGCGCTGGGGTTGGAATGAAGCCTCCGGTCACTGGGTCCGACAAGAATTCTCCGACATCAAGAAAAAAAAAAAAAAAATCTTGTGACCATCTATTGTTGGAGATGGAGGCCGCTGTATCCGCAGATGGAGTAATCAAGGTTGTCGTCAGTGCGGATGTGAGCTTTTCGGAGGATCGCATGCAATTCGGCAGCTAGGCGATAGGGACAATATCTGGGAGGAAAAAAAGAAAAAAAAAAAATCAAACTATAGAATTACCTTCAGAGAGCCCAGAGAGAGGCAGTGACGAATAGATAATCGGGAGCTGCAAATTGACGAGACTGGCGTGGAGTAAAAGAATCGTCGCAGATCACAAGCCGAGCTTGCAAGTCGCTGCAGTCTGGCATGGGGTAACAGGGTGGGGTTGTGTGAAGACGTCAGCAGGCAGCAAGCAGGTCTCACTCAAAGCAGTGAGGCAGTGATGCGTGCAGCGGGGCCGAAGCAGATAACCGAAAGCAGCCTAGCGTGACTGAAAGCAAAAAGGACTCTCGGAACTCGCCTGAGCAGATTTTCCGAAGAAAGGAAACCAGTAATTTTCAATTTTCACCGCGTGCAAGCTTAGGGCTCCAACCCACAGCCGCAAAATTAGAGAGGGCCAGAACAATCCCGCGCAGTAGGACCATCGCGAAACCTTTCGACCACAGTCCGCCTTCCGAATCATACCTCTTCTTGCCGTTTCGTCGACCGCCGACTCCCGTCTTTTACGAACAAGTGAAACATCGAATCGGCTTTCAATTTCTATTTAAAGATGGCTCATCCTGGATCTCAGATGTGAGTTTCCCTCCTACTTCGGCTCCATTACAAAATGAGGCCTTTGGACGATATCACCCCCACGTCGACGAGTCCGTTCCCCCGGAAGTGTCTGAAAGAGTTGCGAGCCATTGCACGGGAAAGGATTTTCGCTGTTGGCTACTTCTTCACGATTGGGGAACATGGTTTCTTCTGAGAGACGGTGTTCGTAATACCGACGGTGGTTGATATGGCCCTTCAGACACGGCGACAGACTTCAACTCTAGGTGTTTCCGGGGGCTGAGGATCATAACATGCATCCTGACTCCCCCCGTACTGCTCAATGTAATACTCGCATGGGGCTGGTCGCTAACCATCCGACTTGCTAGCTCCAAGAGGAGAAAGTTCGTCGCTGACGGTGTCTTCTACGCCGAGCTGAACGAGTTCTTCCAGCGCGAGCTCGCTGAGGAGGGCTACTCCGGCGTCGAGGTCCGCGTCACCCCCACCGTCACCGACATCATCATCCGCGCCACCCAAACCCAGGAAGTTCTCGGCGAACAGGGCCGCCGCATCCGCGAGCTCACGTCCCTGATCCAGAAGCGCTTCAAGTTCCCCGAGAACTCCGTCTCTCTGTACGCCGCCAAGGTCCAGAACCGTGGTCTCTCGGCCGTCGCTCAGTGCGAGTCCCTCCGCTACAAGCTCCTCAACGGCCTGGCCGTTCGCCGCGCCTGCTACGGCGTCCTCCGCTTCATCATGGAGTCGGGCGCCAAGGGCTGCGAGGTCGTCGTCTCGGGCAAGCTCCGCGCCGCCCGCGCCAAGTCCATGAAGTTCACCGACGGCTTCATGATCCACTCCGGCCAGCCCGCCAAGGACTTCATCGACACGGCCACCCGCCACGTCCTGCTCCGCCAGGGTGTCCTGGGCATCAAGGTCAAGATCATGCGCGGCTCCGACCCCGACGGCAAGGCCGGCCCCCAGAAGTCTCTCCCTGACGCCGTCACCATCTACGACCCCAAGGAGGAGCAGGCCGTCCTCCAGCCCGTCAGCCAGGACTACGGCGCTAAGGCCGCCGCCGCCCAGGCTAGCCAAGATGCTCGCGTTGCCGAGCAGGACGACGAGGCTGATGAGTCGCAGCAATAAGCAGGCGGTGATCTCACTTTCAACCATGCACAAAGAGGCAGGGAAATGGCTAGGGCATTTGGGGGGGTGGGTAGGGGGAGGGGGAAGGCATGACGTTCTCACGATTATACAAGGTGAAAACTTCGGACGAACGGACAGTTGAGGAAAAGAAGCCAGGGAAAAACGGCAGTCTATTCGAAGGCGTCAATCGATCTATTTTGCATCTGCACAGGGCATTAGAGGGTTCAGTCCTGTGTTATTTTTTTTTTCCTTTCTTGTAATGGTAGACCTCAAGCCATGAAACAAAATGAGACCATAACCTGATGAACCAAAGAACTGAGACTTGATAATGCTGCTTTGATTGTTGATTCGGAAAGGAACCACTCCTAGCTTGGCCAAGGAAGCTTGATATTGCGATAATAGCCGCTGAATGAAGGAAAGTGTCCATCATGTCCACCTTTAGCCAACTTGGTTATTCACATCGTAGCCTCCACATACCACGCATTCACAAAAAGCTCCACACTGCTCCCGACAGGATGCGGTTTGAGGTACAGCATCCAAGATGACTCATACATTATCTATCAATGCACAGCCCAGTCCCCGAAGAGACACCAAAAAAAAAGGCCCCCAAGCTCAAAACCTCATGAATAATGCAGTCCTTGCTACTAGTACAATGGAATACGTATTTCCCATACATAAAAAAAATTGCAGCCCAGCTTTCCCGCCTTTGCCCCCCAAAAGCACGACCGTAAATCCCCGCCGTTTGCGAAAACTCCTCCGATGAACAGCACAAGAGTGCATCGTAGAACAGAGACTCGTTAGATAAAATAGCAAGTAAGACAGATGAAATCAAACGCCTGAAAAAAAAAAAAAAAAAAGAAAAAGAGCGCTGGAGAGCAAGATGAGGACGTCTCGTCTCGCTTCTGGTTCTCTTTACTTTCAAAAGAAAAAAAAAATACACTTTTTTTCTGTTGTATTACAGCACCCAACATGTCATATAGATTCGATTCTTTGGCCCTCCATCCTGAGGGTGTTTTCGACGAATTAGACTGCCCCAAGTGGAACGCCAGCTGAGAGAGAGGTAACGAAACGTTGTATCGTGCACGCATGATTATGAGATCGGCCGGCGAACCCGTTGACTTAACGGGGCTTCGTAAAATGTACACAAAGGCACAGAGGCCGCACAAAGGCCGCCACCAGACAATGGAAGTCGCAAAAAACAGACAATGGCCAACGGACGACGCCTTCTATAGCATCCATCCGCCCCGGCCATGACAGAATGCATAATTGGCAATGAATGGTATATTCCGTGTTCCCAAGCTTTCATCTTTCGGCTGGCTTCGGTTTTTGTAATTCGATTGCGTCGTCGTCGTACTGTTCCGTTTTCCCATTGACTTTGCCGTTCGAGTGGCCCTCGTCTCTGCTGTCCTCGGTGAGATCCGTGAGTCCAAATCCTAAAGCTTCTTCTTCATCGTAAGCCCGGATCAACCCTTCTCTGTCGCCCCGATTGCTGCTGAGGCTGCGTCGCGACGGATCGCCGCTTCTTCGGGCCTGCATGCTCCGCCGTGTTTGGAAGCCAGAGACCATGTCTGTTGGGGTAGCATCAAATCCGCCCCGGCCAGCAACGAGTTTGCGACCATTCGGGTCGCCGCGAGAGAGGTTCAACAGATAGACCCCTGTAAAGGTGACCAGGAACCCACAAAGCAGAGACAAGGTGTTGACCGGATCAGTGGTGTTAAAACCGCTGAATAATATGAATGAAGCGCAGAGCGTAGCAGTGGTAAAGGTTACATAGTAAAGTGGATTGACACTGTGATGATGAAAGTCGCATTAGTACTGCCTAGCTGTCTTTGATGCAGATGCTCGTCATTCTGAATATGCAAACTTACATGTTTGTTGGGAAAGAGGCAAGCGCCTTGTTAAAATAATTCATCTGTGTGAGGATACACACACCTGTCAATATCATGAAGACATAGGTCGAAGGGTGGCTAAACTGGTTATTGCCGGCAAATGTGAGCTTCAGAGCGATGCCGAAAGCTTTGACGGACATGACTGAGATGGAGCCAACTGTAGAACAAATCGACAGATAGATCAGGGCATTCTTTTTGCCATATAAGGGCGCGATTCTGTAGATCATGAAGACGGCAAATGCGACAACGGCGAAAGCATACAGGAGGAAGCCTGTCGGTCACATTTTGTAAGTTACACGGCCACGTACCAGTCGCAGTTTGGTCGCGCGCAGGAAGCGAAAAGTCTTACCAGGTCGAAGGGCGTAATCTAGTATCTGGTCGATGGTTTCAATCGCTTCGTCCGGCGGGGCGTGAAGGACAATTACCACAGCACCAATGAGGCAGATGGCACTACCCAGCTTGCCTAGCGTTCCAAGCTCTTCCTTCAGGAAGTATGATCCCAAAACGGCGCCGATAAGAACACTAAGAGCTCCAAGGGGGGTAACAAGAATCGCGGGGGCGAAGGCGTAGGCAGCGAAATTGCAGACTTCTCCGATACCGACTGTAAAACACCAGTTAGCGGCAATGACGGACATTGATAGACGGAAGACGTACGAGTCGCGATGCCAGCCCACCACAGCGGACTTTTTAAATAGACGAAACCATCACCTTCGAACCCGTGTCTCTCCTCAGCTTGCATCAGACCCTGAAGACGGCAAATTTTAGAATCGAAGCAGGCGGGGGCGAATCGGCACAAACCTTTTTCGTAATGACAAAACTGGTGCCTGCAAAACAGCATGGTTAGGTCCTTGTTCAATTGCGACAGCGCTGCTTGTAGGACGGAGGACTTACCAATAGCTAGCGCTGACGACATGGCAAGAGCCAAGCCGATGTATCTAGACAAGAAGAAAAGAAAGAAAAAAAGAAAGAAAACAAGTAAGCAAGATGGTCAATCCCTCGCGCGCGGTTTAAGAGGAGGAGAATTTCGCAAAAGCGCGGCAGGTACCGGCATGCAGGGCTTTTCAGATGCGTGTGTAACCGTACTTGTCTTCAAGCATAATGAATGCATGTATCGAGACGCGGATGACGTCCCGAAATTCTACAAGCCCCCAATTGTGAGAGGTGCAATAGTCCACAAAGAGCTGCCGGGCGACAAAGGAAGAGGAGAAATGTCGTCGTCACCACCAAGCTACCTCGCGACGATGACGCCGAAACGAGGCGGACAAAGAAATGATGGACGTCACCGACTCGATTTGTAAGTTTAACAACGGCCGCGCATCTGGATCAATCGCACCGTTTCGCATAGGCAGGTCGAGAAGCGCACACCGATCCAGCGGGAGAGAGAGGAAGGACCGAATACGGAGGGTAGATGCAGCGTGGTACGTGGCCAGGGCCGAGAATCGTTGGTCGCGTAAAGATCGATGCGTCAGCGCCGTCCCAGACGTCGCGGGGCCTAGACGGGAAAGCAAAAAAGCGGGAGGGGTAGACAAAGACAAAGGAAGACGACGAGTGATGAGAAGAGGAGAAGAGGAGTCTGAGGATGATTGCGCGGGGACGGTCGCAAGGCGCGGATAGCGAGTTGGTTGTGGTGGTGGTGGTGGTGATGGTGATGGTGGTGGTGGTGGCGGGTGGTGTCGTCGTGGTATGGTGGGAGGTGGGAGGTGGGTGTCGGATATTGAAAAAATGACCTGGTGGTGGGAGTGGGGCGGGTGGGCCGGAGCCAGGGGTCCACAGAAATAGATGAGGGTACAAGTTGTCTGCACCAGTCTGGTGATGCCGGTGTTTGCTACAGCCGCCAACGAGCAGGCGGTGTGAAGGCCCGTCCAGTGGCCAGATGCGCCAAAACCCACCACTACCACAGGCTGCACGGGCTGCAAGGGAGCAACGACAGCACACGCGTGCCCAAAGATACAAAAGGTACATGGTACCTGATGCATGATACATCACTACTAGCTGTTCTCGCTGTCCGTTCATTGCTCTTCGCAAACCACCTGACCCCGTGTTGCACGTCATTCACGGCGCATTCCGCCCGGAAACCTACTTCCTGAAGAGCCAGAGCCAGAGCCAGAGCCAGAGCCAGAGCCCAGACAGAGCCCAGAGCCCATCGAAAAAAGTCAAGAGTCTGCAGAGTGGTACGTGGGCCCTGCCCGCTTGCAGCTAGTCTGAGCCAAGACTCTGCTCATACGCATCACTTGATGTGTTTCCTGAAGCTGTACTAACTAACTACTCCCGGCAGTTTGTTCAGGTTCAACAAGGCCAACCCTCTCTCCCAAGACTTGCCTCGCGGACGGAGCAGGTGGCAGGTCGAGATTGACAGGGTTCACACCCCCTCCAGGACGGACGTCAACCCGACGACAACGAACTGGGCTTCCTTCCCTGGCCCCAGCTTTTCCATCGAACAAGGGGTGGCATGGTGGTCGAGCCAAACGCCTCTCTTCCGGATTCTATCATGACGAATCCCAGCCCGCTTTATGCAGGGTAAAACCTGCCCTGGTCACGGCGCGCCGGCACGCCGTCTTCGCTCCTCGCTCCTCGCTCCCCGCTCCTCAATGATGGCCCCCGCCGTTTGCATGTATCGATACTCCGTCCCTACCGGAGTACTCTTGCATCTGGAAGATGGATGGGATTACATTCCAGCTGTCTGGTAGGTAGGTTGTGCTACCCCGCTGCCAGAGCAAATCAGCGCATCGCAGTTGACACTTGACATTGACACTCACTTGGCACTCTCTGGTCCCGCGCTTCTGGTCTGGCGCTCTCATGCTCTTCTTCTCCGATACTGGCCTAAAAATAAAAAGGCTTGGCTACCCATACAGGCTTAGCGCCCTCTGCTTCGCCTTCGGATTCTCCAACCGCCTTGACAGGGAGGGGGGCAAGGGCACCAAGGACAACGCGGCATGCGAGCATGGGAAATGCTGGCCTCCCACACAGGCTAACCAGGTATAATCATCAAACATGTCATCATATCTACCCTTCTTCCCTTCTACCCTTGCGAGACCTCCACTTAGTCATCAAGGCCCCTCAGGGAGCCGGGGCTTTGCCATCTTCCCCGTGCATTAGCGCCGACATACCCGCCAGCAACATGGCCGCATGTGTGCGCAAGACAAGCAGTTTTTTTTAGTTTTTTTATTTTTATCTTATTATTTTTTTGAGTCTGAGGGATTATGCTGCTGGCCAACTGCCTGCAGCGCCTATCGACGCCGAACCGAATTTACTAATACTAATAGACCAACACTCCGTAGTTGATCTTGACCTGCTAGACACAGCAACGAGAACTGCCCGCAACGGTGAACCCCAGTTACCGTACCTGATCCCCAAGCGCCCACCAAGACCGAGCCGACAAATCTCACCTGAATGCCTAATGCTACAGTCATCCGTCTGCCCTCCTCTGTCGTTGATCTACTCGCTGCCTTGCCCGCTGCATTGCAGCATTCTACACAGGAAGAATCCTGTGTTGGCCACCTGGCGTTGCTCGAAGAAAGAAAATCATCTGACATGATTGCGCGGATGGGTATCGTCTGAAGGCATTGTAAATGAGAAAAGAAAAGAAAAGAAAAGAAAAGAAAACAACAGGTCATTTATACAGTCTTTCCGTACCAGTCGAGAATCCCCAAGAGCAGCGGATCTCATTCGGTCCGTCAAGCTCCTTGGATGGTTAGTACTTATGCATCTTTCCTTACCCGTAGCATACGAGCCTGATATGGTATGGCTCCTGATCAACCAAGAGTTAGATTCACGAGGGATTGTGCTGTTCACTATGTCGATTTATGTTAGAGTATCAGTCACTCTGGCTCCAAGCCGTGACAAATCGACCCAATGTGCAACTATTGTGCAGGATCAAGGGAGGAGGTGAAGGGGAAATGGAACCTGATGAAGCATCATCAAGTGGACGTTAGTATCACCAAGTGCTTCTCACGGTCGACGACGCTTAGCACCTATAATTACTCGGTTAGCCTCGTCTTAATATGTCCAAGGTGGATAAGGATTCGATAAGAACTGACTCATCTGGTTCTCGACACCGTTTTCATCATCACCACGTGGTCTTTTGGCAGTGTTGGGTGATGAACCTCTATCCACATCCTCAGCAAAGGTCCCGAGATCATCTTGCCAATCAATTTCATCAACATCTTCATCACCAGCTGCCTCTTCGACGACATGTTCTTCTGCGCCGTCATCGATGGTATCATATTCTTCGGACATAGATCCCCTGTCGTTTCTTGGTGATATGGTCCTCGTGCTGCCTTCGGTTGTACCGACGGTTCCGTTGGCATCATTTTGCTCTTCATCTAGGTTGAACTCGCCAATATCTTCATAGCCAGAATTTGTCGGCACACTCTCTGCTATGCCGTTCTCGTCCAAGCCAACATCATGGTTGCTGTTCACCTTGTCCTTGTCGGATTCATTGGTGACGAATGTGTCCGTCGCGAACCCCTCCTGATAATCTGGCGCAAGATTCGTGTTGTTGGTATCATCATCAGCGACCAAGGGCTCATGAGAAACTGCGAACACCTCTTCCTCAACTTCTTCTTCAACTTCTTCAGCTTCCGCTTCAACGTCTTCAACCACCTCTTCTTCAACTTCTTCTTCAACTTCTTCTTCAACTTCTTCTTCAACTTCTTCAGCTTCCGCTTCAACGTCTTCAACCACCTCTTCTTCAACTTCTTCTTCAACTTCTTCTTCAACTTCTTCAGCTTCCGCTTCAACGTCTTCAACCACCTCTTCTTCAACTTCTTCTTCAACTTCTTCTTGGCCATCACCCACATCATCTTCGGCAGCAAGAGTCCCCGACATTAAATCCTCCTTAGAGTGTTGAAACTCTTCAGGGCTGTCGGAATGACTAACACAGACAGGTCGTGGTTGATCGGGCAGCGCATGGCCATCAGTCTCTACCTTGTCTACTTGGCCACTTGGTTCAAGAATTTCAGAAACCTGGTTATTTTCGTTGGTGTTCTCTTCAACAGCGCTCTCGGGTCCTTCAAACTGTGTTTCGACATCTTCAGCAACAGGCACGTCTCCGCCCACGGCACCCGGCATGGGCGACTGAAAGAGGTGAATAACCTCATCCAGTCCTTTACCCTCAGCAGCGCTTTCCATTAAGAAATCGAGTCTTTTGCTTGTATTTGGCCGGGTAAATAGATAAGTGTAAAGTGTTCTCGTGTTTTCGGGATATTGGTTTTTTACCAGAATGTCGAAAATTTCGATTATCTGCCTGAACGTGATGTTTACAAGCATGTCTGGGGCAGACATCTATGATTGTGTGATTAGTTGAACCTTTCTTGGCGTGCTCTATTGACCATTACTTACTTCTGAGAATTCAAGGCCAAGTTCATCAACTTGGAAGACTAGTTCGTCTTCAGCAAGTAATTCGCTTACCAGCTCTTCCCGAAAACCGTCTAGCAACGACTTCATGTTCTGGTCCAAAATGGACAGATCGGAGAAGAAGCCGTTTGACTTTGTGGAGAAGCACGGGTACTCGCCCCCCTTGTATTGTACTGTGATGGCTGGGAAATGAAGGGAGTCAACATCAGGATCTTCGTATTGAGCGTCATCGGCTTCCACAATATCATATTCGTCTGCGTCATTAGCGTCCACATCCTCATAATGGGCAACATCGGAATCTTCGCCGACATTTTCCTTAGGCTCGTGTTGTTCGGCGACTTGTTCCTCAATTACGGTTTCTGGAACGACAGAAACAGTTTGTGCCTGCTGGTCATCATGATCATCAGCCACTGAAGGATGAGTTTCTTCAGAAACAGTCTCAGCAGCTTGTCCATGTTGATATTCATGTTCCCAGCTGATCTCATGGTCATCCGCCCGCTGTTCTGAATAATCCTCTGCCGAGTCTTGTACATTTGACTGATTATCTGGCTGCGGCTCTCCAGTGGCTGATTCAGCCGCGCCAGAGGCATCAGCTTCTGCGTGGATATCCAAAGAATCTTCCGGGCCGTAATCTATCTCATGAGATGATCTATGGAGTTCGTGGGTTTCTGTAAGACTCTCGCCATCAATGTTCACGTCTAAAGCGTCTGGGTAGTCGTGACTTGTAAGATCGTCAACGTCGTCATTGTCTCGGTCGGCCGCCTTTCTTTCATCTATTTTGAGCGTTTGTTCATAAGTTAAATCTGTCTCGCGAAGGCGGTCTGGCTCCTTTTCAGCATCAGGACGAAAGTCAATAAGGTCATCGTCCAAATGAGCATCTGTGCCAAACTGGGGGGCAATGTCGACCTCCATGTCGACCTCAGCCATAGCCACAAAGCGGGTATGAACTCGTGATTGCTTTGCGCAGTTAAGACGCAGTCTCTGGAAATGGGATTGCAATGCAAACCGCGTCGTGATGATGTTGTAACCGAGTTGTTGGCGAAGTTCAAAGCTATAGGCGCGGCAGGAATATGAAATGCGTGGAATTGTGAGTAACGGAAGTTGCCTAACTGTTTTGGCCCAAAAGGGCTTGGTCTGGTCCGTGACCTTGTATGAACCCCCAAGTACCTAGGTACCTTTGCTCGATGCCAGCCATTGTCTGCCCCACCGTCCACACTTGAAATGGCCAGCTCCTTGATGTGACTGACGGTCGTGAATAACGTTGCCGTATTTCATCCAGCCGCCCAAGAGAACTCGCAATATCCTGTCAACTAAAAAAACGCTCTCAAGATGGTGCGCACGCCCTAACTGATTTCATTCTCGTAGAATGCAATCGCTGACCCGTCGCAGGTTGTCCTGGCGGCCTCAATCTGCACCCGCGGGGGGAAAGCTGTCCTCTCCCGCCAGTTTCGAGAGATGCCACGGTCGCGAATTGAAGCCCTCCTCGCCTCATTTCCCAAACTCGCCGACAGCGGCACTCAGCACACAACCGTCGAGCAGGACAATGTTCGATTTGTATACCAGCCACTCGATGAGCTCTACATGGTGCTCATCACCAACAAGCAGTCCAACATTCTCCAGGACATCGACTCTCTGCATCTCTTCGCCCAGGTCGTCACCAACGCATGCCGTACCCTCGACGAGAGGGAGATTCTTCGAAATGCATACGAGCTACTCAGCGCCTTTGACGAATTGGTCACTCTCGGCTACCGTGAAAATCTTACCATGAGTCAAATCAAGACCTTTCTGGAGATGGAAAGTCACGAAGAGCGCATTCAGGAAATCATTGCCAGAGTGCGTCCACTACCCCCTCTCTAAAGCTATCTGCTAGAGGCATCTTAGTTAATCATAACTCGTATAGAACAAAGAGCTCGAGGCCACTGAGGAACGCAAGCGGAAAGCCAAGCAACTTGAGATGCAGCGCAAGGAGGCTGCCAGGGGTGGACGTGGCATCCCTCGAACGCCTGTCTATCCCACATACACGCCTCCTGCAAGACCCAGTGGAGCTGACAGCTACGACACATACGAAGCTGAGAAGAACAAGACCTACAAGAAGTACGTGGTTCCTCTGCCAGTGATATGGCCAAGTCGGCCCTTGCTAACATGGGATTGGCAGACCGCTTGCACCAAAAGCGAAGGGTATGCAGTTGGGTAAAAAATCCAAGACTACCGACATGTTTGAGAAGGTCCGCGGCGACATGGGCGGCGAGATTGACAACTCACCTCTCGTCACTCCTGCTCCGGTTGCGGCCGCTGAACCCGCTGAGCCACGAATTTCATCAACCCTCGATCGCGATGCCGTGCATGTCACCATATCCGAGTCCATCAGTGCCAGTCTCTCTCGGGAGGGTGCTGTCAACTCTCTATCCGTTAGCGGCGACCTGGCACTCCGCATATCTGATCCTAGCTTGACCAAGATCAAACTCGATCTGCAGACTCGTCCTTCGCATGGCGTCCAGTTCCGGACACACCCCAACGTTGATCGCAATTTGTTTAATAGCTCAAAGACGATTCAAATGAGCAATGTTGCCCGCGGTTTCCCCTACAATAATGCTGTTGCCGTTGTTAGATGGAGAGCTTCGCCGAAAGTTGATGACACCAGCGCCTGCCCTATCACATTCACCGTGTGGATCAATAATAACAACGGCAAATTCAACGTAACTGTTGAGTACGAACTCACCGGCGGGGATACTTTGCGGGACGTCAGTGTAGCCATTCCTTATGCTGGAAGTGAACCTGTCGTCTCCAGTTTTGATGCCGCGTATGAGGTATCGGGAGATACCCTAGAGTGGAATATTGGCTCAGTGGACCAAGAGAATGCCAACGGTTCTTTCGAGTTTGAGGCTGAGAGCGGTGACGAGAACGACTTCTTCCCTATGACGGTCAGATTCAGCAGGACTACGCCGTACATTGATGTTGATGTGAGTAGCCTCACGGCAGCCATGAGGTCATACTTTCAATTTAAGAAGCTAACAAGTCATTTAGGTGACACACGTATCTTTGCTGGAGGAAGGCGAGGATATAACGTTTTCCAAGGAAATAAAGTCCCACGCAGAGAACTACTCAATCGAGTAGAATGCCTGTTCTTTGCAAGGAGTTGTTGCATCGTCCCCATGTGATTGTTCACAATCACGGCTATGGGGTAGCGCGATCTACTACAGATGCTAAATCAGAATACCATCTGTAGAATGGAAACACGACATTAGTAGTTTGATCAAACGGGAATCGTCGCAAGAACCGCAACCTCGTGGTTAATTTGAGAGCATCATGCGCTTGGACAATGGGTCTTGTCGGATTCGCACCTTACGATAAACAACCCTGTTTGGGCGGTAGAAATGTGGTTTGCTATTCAGAGGCAGCCTATGCTTTTTCTAATGATTCCCTGTTCATCTTGCACTATGTGAACCTTTACATAAAATCTCAAGTGCTCGTTCAGTGTCACCAAGACAGCCAAAATATGTAGAAGGCGCCCGGACTCGTAGCACGAACCATCGTCTGTGCGGCGAGTTGTGCGTCTCGATGCACAGTACGCAAGCCAACAGGCCGTGGCATCCACGTTAAATGTGACGATCATTGTTGAGCGACGTCGTCATGATTGAAGCGGCAGCTTAGTCAGCAACTAACTAAGCTGAACCGGATGTTGAGGTGCACTTTCTCAAGTGCCTAGGTAGGTATCTGGTTGAATTCCAATGCGTGCGAATAAAATTTTCAAGTAAACCATTCTTTCATGCAGTCTCACCTCGTGTTAATCATTGTCCAGCAGGTTTTTTTTTTTTTTCCACCGCAGCCGATCCATGCGCGCGCATGGAACTTCATCGAGTATAAACAAGTCCAACCAACATCGAGCAACTCTCTCTCTCCAGTGCTGCCAAAGTTCCTCGCCGCGTTGGAACAAGGCTTCTGCACGGCTGATACGCGTCAGCGGTCTTTCAAATACTAAACAAGCGGTGGATTGAACAAAGGGTTCTCTACTATGAAAAATCCTGCACGGCCCTCCTCTTCGCCACCGTGAATTTGAGGGTGGGTGGGCGCCATGACGGAGTCGAGACGACTCGGATTCTTTAGCGAGACCACCTTCGGGTCCAAAGCCCCAGAAAACTTCCCGTCAAGTTGCCCTTCACTTGATCTATCAGTCACTTGGGATGTCGTCGACAAGAACCTGTACATTTATCGGCCACCGGCACAGGTCGTGTCCAAAATACACCAAGTTGGAGCCCCAGGATTGAAAGCGCCAGAAGCTGTTACTGTAACATGGAAGCCGGACGGTACAGTTTACGGCCCTTGCATGGTTTATAACATCTCTGTCTAGGACTTGGTACTGATATTTGCCCTACTTTAGGTCAATTCCTGGCTGTGGGCTGGAGTGACGGCATTGTTCGTCTTATGGGCCTGGAAAATAATAAGGCTGCCCACCATATTGCAGTGTGCGCGGACACGAGCGTCAGTATATCGCATATTGGCTGGGCTAGCTGCAACATTGCGAACCAGTCGACTGCGTTGCCATTGAGCGGCAAAGAAGGCTTTGGGAATGAGACTGCGGCTGCAGAAGACAACATGCCGCCAAACCTGCCGCAGGACCTTATTTTTCTAGAAGTCGATACGGCTTTGCCCAAAATCAGTCCATTGCCAACCGGTAGTGCCGGCTCAGAGTATGTGAGCCAATTGAGACGTCTGTTCGATACCTCGGTAGGATCCCGCTAACTAAATTCCGTTCTCTGTTCTTCAGCGATGATGCCACCGTCTTCACGCTTCGCACGGGAATAGAATTTCTGTTTCAGCCGCCCAAAAGGGAAGATTATGATCAGGTCAATGTCATGATTGTGGGAACAAGCGATGGCAAGCTTCAGCTTAACATCTACGACTCGTTCCTGGTCGGGACGTTCTTTGGTCCAGTGCCGCGTTCACAGTCCGTTTCCCGCATGGTATCTCATGCCGCACATTCGCAACTGTCCACGCACGCCCTGCTTTATTTGGAGACCCATTCAGAGTCTGACCATGTCCACTTGGTCCCTATGGATTTGCCGTTCATCTCATCGTCCCCCATCAACCTGTCACTTCTTGGAACCAAATTGACTACGCTGCAGAAGCTCCTGAGATATATCACACAAACGCAACTTCATATGCAATTAGAGTGGAAGAACACCCGAGAACTTCCGAGTCGTTTCCTGCGTAGCGTTCAAGGAGACCTTGAGGAGGCTTCAAGCGGCCCACGAAGCATTGTTCCTGCCCTATATCACACTGTAGTGACGGGACATGCCTATGAACCCGTCCGAGAATGGCTAGTTGATAGCCTAGCAGAAAGAGTAAACATCATCGTCTCCATTCTCTGTCCGTATACACTTTTCTAGTGATCATGCTAACCTTGCGAACCAGGGACACAAACGGTGGGACAAGGCTGTCGTTTCTGGCCTACAGAACCTCCGCAGCCTAGTGCACGAGAATTTTCTGCCAGCATTAGAGCGTTGTGCCATAATAGTCAGTCGCCTACGCGGTTTAGCTCGATTTCATGATGACAGGGACGACATTGGATTCTCTACTGCGCAGACCAGTCGGGTCATGGACATCGTCGGCTGTCTCACCCTCATCGGCCACAAGATCCTGTCAAATGTGATGGATGAGCTGGAGTACTTTGAAGCTTTTTCCAGCTGGCTCCGCTTTGAGATTGATCGTCTTGCCTCCTCATCAGCTTCGGCGGACGAACTGACCGAGAAGGAGGCCACTATGAACACGTCCAAGGTTCTAACTTACATCGAACGATACCTCACCCGAAGCCCTCTCGATGTCTTTTTCGACGAAATCCCCAAGGATAAGTGGCAAGAGGACTGGCAACACATTGAAGACGCCCCTCTGCCCCTGCCCCTTCTGGATGCCCAGCTCAATAAGCACGAGATGGACCAACCATGCCGAACAGCCCTCCTACACGTAGAATTCCTCGTATCGAACCTTGCAACATGGTCAAACAGGATATTCGACGGCATAGCCGAGGCCAAGAAGCGAAGCGTTAGGTTCGGAACGCCCATCAGATTATCGATCGGCCACCCGATCGCCCTCACAGACATGAGAATGTGTCAAACTGGCCCAAACGCAAGTCCCGCCCTAGAAGAACCTCCCCCTTACTCCCACTCTCAAAACGCAACTTACCAGAATCTAGCAAGGCACGATTTACTCGGCGCTCGCTTCGAAAGCCGCAAACACAAAAGGTATCCTCTTGGCGCCCATGCAGACGAAGGCCGGAATTGAAAAGGCATTAACAAAATCTAGTTCATATCTTCCGGTCCGATATAGCCATCTCGAACGGCATAAGCACAACCCAGCGCACAACAAGTACATGCCTCGATCTCGGCAAGACCATCATTGATATCAAATTCCTCAACGACAAGACCCTTGTCGTTCTGTGCAGTCAAGGTATGAAAGTGTTGCATTTCGCTCTCCTTATTCCGACTTGATCCCTGACATCCCCTAGATGGTACTACCACGGTGTTGTTACTCGTCCCAGTGGAGTCGCAGGAGATAAAGTATACACTGTATGACGCGGAGCAGCCCGAAAATATCAGTACAGCTCGGTGGAACGGTTCAGAAGAGTATGTGCTCCCCGCAGAGCACGCTATGCGTCCTGTCAGAATGGAAGTCCGTGACAGGGCAGATCTTCGTGGGGAGATCCCCGAGAGGATATGCCTCTTGGCGGGCAATAGGGTCACCTGGCGGACATTTACACTGCCTGGGCGCACAGCACAAGACCCTAGGCCAAACGCATAAGACGTGTTCAGTTGTGTAGAATATATAATAGCTAAATAAATAGCATCGTGATACAAGAAAGTAGTATGAAGCAACTTGGTGCTCTAGGTTCCCGGCGGAAATGAGGCTGTAGACCGTTCGCATTTGTGCCTCAGCATTTCACACAAAACATCCCCTATGCCAAGAGTGTCTCAAGGCAGATCCCCTGATCATTCACGGCGCAGCCTGCTTGCGAGGCTTGGTGATGTTGAAAAACTCCGTCAGGCCTTCTACTACCGCCTCCACATTCATATTGACCAACGGCATGCGATCGTACGAGTCGTCCCTCATGATTGCCACCAACGCCAGATAGCGATCCACCTCACGCAACATGATGGGCTTGTTGCTCTCGTAGAGCACAAGACAGCTCTCTGCCGTTGAGCAGCCAATCTGCTCGTCAAGCTTCGTGTTCCATGGCTCTCCCTCGAGTTTCTTGCGCGTATCGTCGCTTCGTTGCCAGGTGCCGTATACTTCTGTGATGTCGATGATGACGTCGATGTAGTCGCTGCAGATTTCGTAGCTGGCCATGTCTGCCGTCGCGCTATCCGTGGCAATGTATATCTTGGAGAGCACATCAAACAGGTATGCCTTCTCGAAGCGGCAAGTTCGGCAAAGGTTTGTCAGCATCGACTCCAGCGTTCCCAGCCGGGGGATCAGTTTCTGGATGACTTTGCTGAATGCCTCGAAGATGGAGTGGTTGTATATAGATGTGAGGTGGAAGGTGACGGGTGCGTTTTCGAAGCCGTGATCGGAGAGCTCGTCCTGGATGCGGATTGTAATGTCACGCTGTATATCAAGCTTATAGTCGTCAGAGAGGCCGTCTACTTTGTGAATGAATACTTCAATGTTGATGCTCGGGTAGCTGCGCTGTAGTGTGAGTATGGTGGCGTTGAGCCTTGATACAGCTTCGAGGTAGTCATCTTGGGCATCGATTACCCAGATCAGGGCTCCAATTTCGCCAAATATAGCCTCCATATCGAAATTAACGTTGTCGAAGATATCAATTTGTCCCGGGAAATCCCAGACTTGGAAATCCATGAAGGATCTACACACAACCATCATTATTATTATTGTTGCTGTCAAATCCGCATTGTTCGTGGGCAAAGTGTTCCAGCAAAACAGAAATCCTCACTCACGCCATAGAGTCCTTCTGTATACGAGCTGTCGACTCCAGGAAAAGGGTTTCATTCGGAGGTAATTTGTGGAACACAACACTTGATATCGACGATTTTCCACTCCTATAATGACGTCAACGTTTGATCTCTGCCAAAAAGGCTGAGAATGAATCAAGTATACCTTCTTTGGCCCATCAACATCAGACGAGGTTTGCCCTTTGCGGGAACACCTACACCCGGAGCTTTGGAGATCCGGGCAGCATCTTTACCTTGTGCACTGGCTGTAGCCTGCTCATGAATACGTTGCAACGTCAGCTTCGCTGGACTCATCAAGCCCGATGACGAGCGCGCCGTCAAGTTGGCATCGTGTCCCATCTGTGCCAGTAGAACGTCGCGAAGCGGTGGGTTTAAAGACATGGTGATCGGATATAAACCGTGAAATCTATGGTGTTTGTATGAAGTAACGTCTGGACATGAACTCGACTCGCCAGCACTCGCTGGTTTTTGAATGAGAGAATAGGAGCAACAAGGCGGACACAAAGGTGTTCAGGCGTCTTGCTCGAGCGGCATCATATGATCCCCGAAGCCAAAAGGGAGAAGGAAACAGCTCTTATAAGTGCGATTGCCATGTCACAAGGTCCACGGATCATTGGTACCTAAATGGCCTAGCCAGATGGTATTCCGTTGCTCAAGAAGGCCGCCACAGTCTCACGAGAAACGGTAGTAGACTCGGAGGTCTTTGCATGACCCAAGATGCGAATGAATTAGTATTGGCAGAAAACAAAGGATGCTTGCGCTCCGAGTTCATACAATGGGCAATTTAGGCGATACTTTCCCTCTTAATATAGACACCAATTTGTGGACAAGTCCGCGGCGAGTCATTTAGTCTCAATGAAAACGACAATGGGATGACTCTTGACGGCACCTGTTGTCAAAGCCCCGCCCCATCCAGGCAGGGTCAGTGTTTATAAACCACGCAGGGCTTAAAAAAAAATTAATAAATAAATAAACATGGCAACGAGCGCAGCCGGGTCCATGGGCGAAAGTGTCCAATTCACACAAAGACCCTGTCAAGGGGTGGGTGCGCGGACGCGGGTATGATCTCACAGCATTAATATTAAGGCGCGAGTGTGCATCGTCTGGCTTGAGGCGGACAAGGGAAGGGGTATCGCCGTGTTTGGTCCAACAGACAACGGACAGCGAACAGGGGCAAGGCAATTCAGCTGCGGTGTAACACACTCGTCGCGCGCCACTCGGGCGCTGAGAGGGGAAACCTTCGTATCTCGACATGAAGAAGTGGATTGACGAACAGCTGAAGCGCAATGGCAGTCCTGGACTCGCCGTGGGTTCGCCTGGGTGAGTGAAGGGGAGAAAGAGAGTCGAGCCTTTCCAACAAGGGTGTGCCGGATGATGGTCGTGCGTGACGGAAACGACGGAGAAACCGGAGTCACTCACCTCTCGTTTACCGGCCATGTTGAAAAAATTTCGCAGTCTGGGCCCCCGGGGCCAGGCGAGGGATAAGGGCAACAAGGAGGACGAATGCCGAGGGCGAAGTACAGAAGCTGGCGAGGGTTTTGAGATGAAGCAGTCGGACGTGGCAAGAGGCTCGCAAGGAGCAGAACAAGGAGAGAAAAGAGATATCGACTAGGACATCAGTCGTCCCGAGGGCCGAGAGCGAATTGGCGAGTCAAGACCAGCAAGGCGGACGAGTCCCTGGCTGCTGAGGTTGCCGGATTAGCCTCCGGGACAAAGGCGTGTCAGTTTCGAAACAGTTTCCTCAGCAGAGTCGGGGAGGAAGATCAACTCACCGGATGTGCGATCAAGGTTATAAAAGAAAAATCGAAATGAAGGGCATGTGGCACGCTGGCTGGGATGGTTGCAGCTCGTGGTTCCGTCGACGTCGGGATGAGGTCTGGCGTTTAGAGTCTCGTTTTTGGAATCCAGGATCCGGAATCTGATATTTGAATTCTGAAATGTGAAATCTGGTACCTGGGATGATGGCTAATTTACTTGGCACTAAATGTGATTGTCTGGTACAGTGTACCTGCCTGCTTTGCTGCCGGAGCATTTCCTGCAGCGCCAGTTGCAAGCGCCAGCTGCACGCACCTGTTGCATGTAGCCAGTGGCTTTATTCGCTGCCCATGTTAGCTCACGATTTGTCAGTCAATGTCTGGTGAGTGAGCCGGGGTATGATAGGCTGATTCTCTCTGAATATATATTCCCTACAGATGATTGGCTTGGCCCATTTATAGCTAAACCTATCAGGCAGGGCCAGCTCTCAGCTGGCCAATCCTGGCTTACACGCCACGCCCGCCACTGGGCTTAACAACGTCTGCTTTACAGAGTTACTGAACCCGTGTCCTCCCAGGCCCAGGCTACCCTGTAGCAACCCATCTGGAAAGGCCTCTATTCTATGACCTCGTGAATATGCCGTACATAAAACTCTTCCTCCTTCTCTTCACCGCGGGGCATTCATTTACGCCTGGTTCACCGTCACTGACGTCCTGGCTTGGCAGATGGGGCCGCGTAATGTGATTGTCCATGCCTTGCTCAACGCTTCTGGCATCATGCGGCGTCCGTGCAAATCTCGGTCGCTGTTTCTTTACTAGCGGTGACTTTATCATGCCACGTCAGCCAACGAATCCAGCCAAACATGAAGACACCGTCCCCGAACGAAGAAAAACAGATAAAGGGGGGGAGGCGGATTTCTCAACATACGGGGCTTCGCCTCGGCCCTGAGCCTCCGAGCTTGGATGCTGAATATGAATGGGCTGGCAACAACACCGTCTCACCAGCTGTCGTGCCTCCGCCATGGCTCGAACAATCCTCGACAGTAGGCACGAACTGGACAATTCCCCTGGCCGGCGATACCCTGATGGCCTGCTGCAAATGAGCCTGGAATATCGGCACATTCCGTCTGCTGATGCTGGCCATCACCTGATCCGGTGCACCGGTGATAGTAAGGATATATGCCGGATCAAAGGAACCACCGTAAAGCAGACACATCCCATGCTGCAGCGACACGGCGACGGAGCTTAGAGGACGGCCGTACCGCAAGGATAAATGATATGAAAGCTCGTTCATAAAGACATACTCATTCGTGATCTTTCTGGTTGTTAGCTCTTTCCCTTTCGCCTCGTGATCCTCACACTTTGCTCAAGATAGACTTACCACCACATTAGTTCTCACCTCAACAGAGAGCATGGACTCGTTACGCGAGATGGCATCATGACGAGGATGAATCACTGTCCGTTGAGCCGTTCGAAACGAGCTGCTGGGAACCCTTGGCTTTGCCAAATTCGGCTTCGGCGGCGGGCTTGCCGCGTGGTGGCCTGAAGAGCGACTTTGCTCTTCCACATTCTTAATTTCTCCTTCGAGTACAGGCTCAAGCTTCGATTTCCTAATAACTTGACTGTTTCGCTTGTCATGGTAGGAAAGCTTGGGAGAAGGTGTGTGGCGACCGGGGTCGTTAATGGGGAGCGAGGTGAGGAAACGAGCATCAGCTGGCGATGGTAATCTTCTAGAGAGCTGCAACTGATTGTCTGCCATTTTCTTAAAAAAAAAAAAGGAATCAGGGGGTACAATTGTCCCGCAAAGCATGGAGGAACCGACCTCATGCGGAGGATGTGAACAGTCAAATGAACAGTCAGGCCCTTCTGTCCTATTTATTTCCCGTAGAGGTGAAGACCTAATCCTCTCGTAAACATCCCATAGCAGCAAAGATGTCGTGATACCCAAATGTGCTACGCAAATAAAGTAGTGTAACCTCTCGAATATTGCTCTCTAATACTTTGGTACCATTCTTTGTTTTATTATATCAGTTCATGGACTACTTTCGTGGCGGTCAATAACTGTATGCTCGCGTCACAACTCAAGACTACTGAGAGTATAATACATTTGTTGTCGAATTCTAAAATACTTGGGATGATGAAGGATGTAAAATGCTACAATTACCTGAACTGCTCGATACCTCATGTTAGCGGAAATTTCTTTTGTCCAGCATAGTAGAGGGCCAAAGAAGGCCATTTCTTGTGCGCAGGGCGAAGGGACACGAGGCAAACCCTGCGAGCTGCTCTGCTGTGGGTAATTGCCCGACTGAAGGGCAAACGCGACTG
Source organism: Balansia obtecta B249 (assembly GCA_000709145.1). Classification (NCBI taxonomy): domain Eukaryota; kingdom Fungi; phylum Ascomycota; class Sordariomycetes; order Hypocreales; family Clavicipitaceae; genus Balansia; species Balansia obtecta. Next base: position 31,897 of record JFZS01000167.1, read on the forward strand.
TTCCTAAAAACATGCTCGTATTAATAATCACGAGATGACTTGCATTATCAATGCTGTGTTACCGGCGCGAAACCTTTGGTGACACCGGAGTCTCCCGTCTGCCTTTTGCACCCGAAGGACACGAAGGACTAGTTGCTGCTGAGAACAGTGGTAATGCCATTTCTGCCGTTCGGTTCAATAATACTGTCCTTGATAGCGGGAATTTAAGGCAAGAAACTGGAATTACCGAAGCATGGATCATTACGATTGATTCTCTTGGTTAGCACGTAATTATAGCCAAAGAGTACAATAAACCGTGCTGAGTAGCCAGACTATACCCACACTGATTTCCATGATTATTGACGCCGAAATTCGCCCTCTTTGACATAAACGATCACAAGCTATCTGCACAGTGCAAATTCATCCCAGAGTAGAACTGCTCTGAGATGGTGCCATCCCTCCGATCTTTTTCTCAAGGACGGCTTGATAACAAGCCGTTGCCAAAACGATCAATTCGAGCGGAACGAGGACAACAGAAAGTGCCAAAGCGGCTTGGCTTTCTTTGCACAACGTGCCAAAATGAGGGCTAGTTGCCATGGAGACGCTTTTCCATCGACAGACCCAGCTTTGGTACGTTTCATCAAAGGTGGAGGTGTTCACGGCGTAGAATAACACCATGGCGACGAGGGAAGCAATGAAGGCGACAACAGGCACTACCACGCTGACTGATGCATGGGCCCAAGATGGCGCTCGAATCTGTGGACGTGCAGAAGTTAGCTTCAAATATACGACGATATTTCGCTATTCCGTCTACAGGAGAAGACGAACCGATTGCATCTGACTTGCGAGCAGGGACACTGCATTCACTGACGTGACAATTGCACTGCCAGCCACTAGAGCATTTGTTGGTCGAATATCGAAGTTTTCTGGCCACAGGGGCAAGAGGTACTCATACGGGAGGTGAGTAGCATTGTACACAGCCAAAGTATGTGCGGAAAGACCCAAAATCACGATGCCAGCAACCAAAGCTAGAAGGGTCATGGCCACCCGAATGTTGTGAACAGCATTCACCGTGCGCACTCTTGAATGTGCCTGCGCCTCTTGAGGATCGGCCTCAGACTCAAACGTCAGTTCATTCTTCAAGCTGGAAGACATCCTTGACAGATGCGCAACGATAGGGAATTAATCAGGGTATATCGAAAATTCGCGGCAAAGAACCAAGGCACAGGGAAAGCAGACCGGGAGTCAAAGAACAACAGAGGACGTGAAGCAATATTAAAAATAAACAAAGAAAAATACAGAGAAACAGTATTTACACCAGGGACAACGTTATCGATGCATCGACATCTGGAAGAGCGACGTTCTTGGATCTTATAGATATTTGAACATGGGAACCTTGCCGCCGGACCTGAAGCCGCCTGGTCTGCATGTTTCCTTCTGCCGGTGCATAATACCGACATGATCCAGTAGAATCACGTCAATGAAATCGCAATCGAGGATAGCCGCGCCGTGCTCCGTATTGCCGATGCATGCATTCACAATCACACGTCTGGCACGTCGCATAAGCCACAATGGCAAGCTGAAGACACCGTCTGGGTCCGGATTGGTTGAAGTAGCACACTCGAGCCAAGGTGCAATGGCGCTTATAGCAGGCCGGCGCCAATCATTGTTCAACCCATTTCAGGGCGCGTCAGGACAGGAAATGGCTGGTGGGCATGTTCGCAGGTTCGCAGGTTCGCAGGCTCGAAAATAGATCATCATCAAGAGATGGCTCTGTGGCCTAGTCCTTCTTCGGTAACAAAAAGCCAGGAGGCTAATGAAGCAAGAGGAGATGCCGTTGATATTTCAGCACCATGATGCACGTTGACAACCTGGAAGTACTCTGCAATGATATCAACACTTGACATTTGCACGTGATCATTGCTATTGTGATTGCTCTACGAGGATGAGGACAGCTGGCCGCCAGGTGTCTGTCGCCAGTACATGCAGATACCAATATGAGACTGCGACGTTGTCAATTATTGGAACGCCAGTTGGGGCCGGCACACGTTTCTTCCCTGTCGTTCTCATCACAAAACAATCGTATGCTATGACAGCACCCTAGAAATGACTAGTCAGGTCGAACGGGTCATTACGTGTGCTTTATGCAGCTGAGATGCCACTGCATTCGCATCGTCGCCATCGATTGAATCCTTCCTAGAGATCCGAAATTGGCTCACCGAACACCATGCAAATATTGAAAATAAAAACGGTACGACCAGGGGGGCGAGCAGCTGACTGATGATATCTGCCATGCTCCAGATGCAGGGGCATGTTGCAGTTCCGGTATTAATTCCGGGTAGCTTGGGACAAAAATTGTCTTCACATTGAACACAGAACATCCCTTTCATCATCGCCATGACTAGTACTGAACATTCGAAGACCGAGTATTCAACGCCTGTTGCCATTATGCGGGATCCCGGGCACATCCTTGGCTCCCTCATGAATTGTGTACGACTTGTGTCTCTGAGCCGGCTTTCAAGTCGACCATGATCAACAAGCAGTCTTTACTCCAGAGCCGACCATCTGTGATCTTGTCGATGGCCCGGCGACTCCTGTTGTCTTGTCATTGTCCCTGGCCGCCACGAAAAGACGTCTAGAGATTCATACGAATTTGAGGCATGTCGAATTTCTATATCGAAAAGTCAGAGTCCCTGGGAATATGACCCAACGCGCACAGAGTGTGCCCGTAAGCGCCCACCACTGACTGAGCAAGTTTCACCTCATCATGTCTCATCAACAGATTATACTCGAAGCGCAGCTGAAAATGGCTGATGAGATGAGCCGAGCAGTAAGCGCGCGTTTCGTTCGGTCGCACGGCAATTTGGTTCCATATACTTTTCATGTAGGGGCCACGAAAGGCGTAAGAAAAGACATAAGGTGACGACGAGATATGTTGGTATGTGCATCTTCACCAGCGGCCCGCCAGAAACGAGTGCCATGGTCCCTACATCTGCCTGCGCTCCTTCAATGGCAAGATGGAGGTTGCAAGGCCTATCTGAGCGCAGCGATACCTTCCAAAATACTCTTCTTTTCTCGAGAACAATCATGTTTGAGATGAGTTGGTGACCACCTCGCAGAGATTTGCCGCAATCGTTTTTCGAGCACAAAGGTTGGCAACTTGAAGATGGAATGCGAATCATAACCGAGAACTTCCACGAGTTGATCTACGGATATCGACATCACTAATTTTGACGAATCCTGGAGTCTTAATCATGTGTTCGTGAACGCGATTGCAAGAGATTCTCCTGCCTTCCCCTCTCGCTGGCTTCATTGGCTGGAGGACGCACAACAGGAAGTTATGGAATATTGCGTCATGGCTGAGTAGTTTACGCTTTCAGTTTTGTGGGGTTTAGGCTCGTGGAGGCTGCCGAGGTGCGTAAGTGGGGCAGAATCAGTCATCTGGCCTGGCAGCTTCAGTTTCATCAATTGTTCGTCTTGCTGAAACAACCAACGCCTTTTGACTTTGAGGTTTTGCATATACGGAAATGAATCCTTTTTATCCTCTACCACGCGTCTGATCCAGCGTACCTACCTCCTCCGGTCTTCGACAATCCTAGGCCTGCCACGTGGGCCTGGGGTTGCGCAGTTCAGTTGATGGCGTCTCCAGCGACTCCGTCGGACGACGGTAGATTGCACGACGACTGTATAGGCTTCCCAAAACAGGCGTCTCAAATAGGCACATCTGACTCAGATTTACATCTGCCAGTCATTGGACACTCTGCGTCCTTTAATCATACTCGTTCTCAAGATAATGGCCAGCGATCCGTCGCCCGATACTATTCCCATGCAAGGGCCCTGGTTTACTCGCAAATACTGCGCACGTTGGAGTGGTTGGACTCAGTTCAAGGCCGAGGTGTTCTCAAGTGTACTTTTGCCTATACAATTGCTAGCTTGGCGACGTTTGTCGGCCCTCTGTCAGATTTCCTTGGCAGACCCGATGGCAAACATGTAGTTGCCACCATTACCGTCTATTTTCACGCCGCACGATCAGCAGGATCTATGATTGAGGCTATTGTGATTGCTATCATTGCAGTTGCCTACGCTGAACTAGTGTCGATCCTGTCAATGGTCACGTCAGTTCTCATTGGATCCAAGCTCGGCTTGGTAACCCTGGCTCATGCATTGGTTGTTGTAGTGTTCATTGCTGGAGGTTTCGGGCTTATGGGTTGGGTCAAACAACGGATGAACAACCCTTTGGTGAATGTTGCCGGCACGTTGGCGTCTATTGCAATCATTGCTGTAGTAACAAAGGAGAGCGCGGTTGTCTCTGGTGTTTTCTCAAACCAGAAAATTTCTCAAGTTCTGAAGATGCTTGTAATGGGCATCACCAGCGCAGCCTCCGTGAACTTACTCATTTGGCCTGTTTCCGCAAGAACACAGTTGCGTGCATCTATGCTCAAGGCATCGACGGCTCTAGGTGATGTTCTAGGAGCCGTCAGCACAAGCTTTCTTCGCGGAGATACTCGGCATGAAGGCCCAAATGCCATTTCCAGGGCCACTTCATCCTACAAACAGGCCCATACAGCTCTGCTGAAGAACCTGAGAGAGGCAAAGTTTGAGCATTACTTCCTGGGTCGAGAGAAAGTCTACGTGGTGGAAAGGTCAATAAGCAAGGCGATTGAGACTTTGTCACAATCGATTGGCGGGCTGAGGAGCGCGGCCAAAACGCAGCAAACATTGTTCAACAGCAGTGCAGCAGACCCTTCTTGTGGAGCATCAGATCTATTCGCGGCCTTCACGGAAATGATCCGGCCTTCTATGCAAGACCTCACAAAGGTTCTTACTCAAGTGCTTCATGAACCCGTTTTTGGAGGCCCTCCTGACTATGAAGCGCGAGTAAACGATGCATTTCGACAAACACTGAGACAAAATCTGGACGTATTTGTTCACTCACGGGTCAAGGCTTTGCAATATGTATATGACGTGATCGCACGAAGCGCCACGGACAAAGATGCGAGCCACATGTCTTTGGAAGAAATGGCTGCTGCTTGTGGTCACTTCAGCTTCAGCTTACAGTCCTTTGCAGAAGAAATGGCCAAATATTTGGATGTTCTTGAAGACCTTCGCTATGTTTCGGGTGACTCGAAGCGAAGCTGGACGTGGCTGCTGTGGTGGAGAAATGAAGCCAAGCGAGGCTACAACATGTCTACGCTTCCGTACGAGTCGACTGAAGCTGAGGCTCTTATCAAGCCTATTAAGAAGAGCCAAATCCCGAGAGATATCCCCGAGTCAATGGCCTCGCGTAGGGACACCTACGCATGGCAAGCATCCCCCGAGGAAAACAGCTTTCTAGCACGGCTCTCGCTCGTGGTGTTGAGAGTACTAAGGAGAATGGCCGCCGATGACAGTAAGTACCATGTTTAATAGTCCTATTCTGCTGTGTTGGTGTTGCTGACTCGGCTGTAGTCTTGTTTGGAATCAAGGTGGGATTGGGTGCTTCTTTGTGGGCTATGCTTGCTTTTCTTCCCGAAACACGCCCGCTGTATTTCCACTATCGAGGAGAATGGGGTTTATTATCTTTCATGATTGTTTGCTCTATGACTGTCGGGGCCTCCAACACTACCGGATGGTCAAGGTTTGTTGGTACATTTCTCGGCGCGGTGTTTTCGGTGGTAAATTGGAACGTCAGTCAAGGTAATGCAGTAGCCCTCGTCATCCTGGGCTGGTGCGTGAGCTTTTTCAATTTTTACCTAATCGTGGCTCGGGGCCAGGCACCACTAGGTCGGATGACGCTTCTGGCTTATAATGTGTCAACACTATATGCCTACAGTTTGAGCCAGAAAGTAGACGAAGACGACGATGACGAAGGCGGAGTTCATCCGCTCATCATGGAGATTGTTAAGCACCGAGCCATGTCAGTAACGGCTGGAATTGTATGGGGGCTGATAATCTGTCGACTGATCTGGCCAATATCTGCGCGCAAAAAGTTCAAGGAAGGTATATCTGTGCTCTTCCTCCAGATGGGCCTCATTTGGAGGCGGGGACCTCTCGCAATATTGCTGCGCAGCGATTGCTCTCAAAACTACCTACAAACAGGTGAACAAGCTGCGTTACAACTATATGCCGACCGGCTGGAAAGCCTACGAAACTCGGCGGCATCTGAGTTCGAGCTTCGGGGACCCTTCCCATACAACTCACACGGCCGCATCATGCAAAGCGCCAACAAGATACTTGACAGCTTCTTTGCCATGAGTCTTGTGACGCAGCCCAGGGAAAGACTGACGTCCGGAGAGAAGGCGCTGCTAGAGTTCACGGCCACCGAGCGCGCCGCTCTCTGTGACCGGATTTGCCACATCTTCCAGGTCCTAGCCAGCTCGATAATGCTGGAATATCCGTTGACCGACGCCATACCGAGCATCGCCTCATTACATGATGGGCTGCTCAGTAAAATCTTCCAGTTCCGAGCGCAGAATCTCGCACCGTCAGGCGACAGACGCGCTATCTCGGACCCGTCAGTAGAGAGCGAGAACAGGCCTCGGATAGAGGTCACCGAAGGAGATTATGCATTGTTGTATGCATACGTTCTTGTCACGAGACAAGTGGCGGACGAGCTTGGAGTTGCCGCTGCCGAGATTGAGAGCTTGTTTGGGGTGTTGAACGGGGATTCACCGCTCCTGGAGTGAGACGGCCTCCGTTCTAAGCACCAGACTACTCTATTCTATGAAAACTTTCGGATGTGAACAATTCATTGGGCAGCCATCTATACCCTCCCATGTGGCTCGATGTGCTCGCCCGCCGACTAGAGCAGCTACTTGTCCGAGCGATCTCGCCCATGACCAAAGCTGTGTCGTTGTCTATGCTGCACGTCGAACGTCATCCTGGCAGGGCAACAACACCCTTGCAGGATGGACAATACTTTGTCGGAACTCCAGAATACCCCGGCCCAGGCGTGCTTGTCTCGCGAGCAAGTCACCATGATGGGTTGTAGGAATCGACGCTGTCGACACTGACCCTCACCGCAAGCATCAGCGCAAATTCCTTGTCATCGCCAGGATGTCTGGTGGGAAGCTGGCTGCTTGGGATGATCCCGGAATAATGTGACGGACAACTTGGATACGCCAAGGCTATCTATCTCCCATGTGCCGGAGCAGACATTTTTGTTTTACCCATCTAGCCAACGCCGATGCTGCAATTTCAAACAGACAAGTTTCAAATGCCCATGAGGGCAAATCACACAAGATCAAAACAGTGCACATGCGTGGGGCATCCTGTCAATTATATCTCATTTGCACATGTGATTTATGAACCTAAACTGCCACTGCCATGGCCGGTGGCTTACTAGATCTACGCATACGACCAGTACCTTCACTCACGCCGTCACTCACGCCGTCACCCACTTCTGTGTAGCTTTCATCGTCGCCGGAATCCGCTTCCAAGCCTACTGCAGGAGGCGGGAAAACGATACTTAGGCCTAAAAACACGACAAAGCCAATGAACAGTCCCACAATAAAGGAGAGATTGTACAAGCGTTGCCAACCGGTCCAAGATTTGCCAGTGTAACCATCAACAGCTGCCACCAAGCCAGCTAGGTCATGTCAGCCTAGATCAAAACCGCGTGAGCGACGGGAGGGCTACACTTACGAAGCATTGGCCAAGCACCCATTATGAAGGCAATAGGGGCCCGCCAGTTGAACCCATGCGTGAACCAATATATCGACGACGCGTCGCCTCTGTACAGGTCAATAACTTTTAATTTGCGCCGGCGTACAACGTGGTAGTCTGCCAGCATGATGCCGCTACACCTCGTTAGTGGTCTTGATGGTAAATAAAGTCCAAAGCAAGGAGGTGCATCAGCCTTACGTGAGTGGAGCCAAGAATATACCGAAACCGCTCATGATCTGAAGGAATTTGGTGGCTGTTGCCAGGAGTTTCCATGGCCTACTTTGTAAGCAACTGTACCTAAACAGCCATCTCAGATATCGAGACACTCACTGAGTCGCAATGCCGATGACGGTCATAATAGCCGCACCACGCCTTATGTTGATATACTTTGGCCACAAGCCCGCCATATCCATTCCGCAAGTCATGGCGTCGAGAATAAGCGAGAGCTAATGCCGCTTTTGTCAGTCGCATAACCCTGAGCAGGCATGATGGGAAGAGGGAGACCGTACTGCAAGTTGGGAGGCTACCAATCCCAAGCCAGCGAAGAAGACTCCTGCACGCACGCCTGAACTTGAACCGTAATACTCCTGTATGGCAGCGAGCAGATAAATTGGATTCCATATGATTTCGCCGCCAAGAATGTCCTTGGCAGCACTTGTCACGACGATTCCAATGATAGCAGTGACGCTAATAGTCAAGGGTGATGCTACGAGCTGCGAAGGCACTGGGGCCATCTTCTTGGTCGCGTACCGGGTCCAATCCGACTGACCTATCGTTCCGCCTCCCCAAGCACCCAGAATGGCGGTTAGGCTAAACATGAAAGCCCACCCAGCGTTGGGTGCTGTTCCGGGCTGTTCGAACATGGACCCTGGCCCATGGGCTTGTGTTACACCCCTGTTGACGATGATTAGATGACGGTATGGCGGTCTGCAAATAGCTGATAGGCAACGAACCAGATGAGCAATCCAAACAGGGTAAGAAGCAATAGAACAAAACACACTGCGAATGGGACCTGCAGGCGTTCTGGTCGAATGAGTAGGGCGGGAATATAGGCGCACATATACAGCAACAGACCAATAAAGTCCTTGGTCTCGAGGTGCGAGCCCGGAGAGAAGTAATTTGGCATATGTGCAAGACCTATGTCAACAGACGTATATGTTTAGCATGGCCAAACAGCAGAGTATCCAAGTCTGAAGGACGGCGCACCTGTGATGACGGCTCCAATGCAAACTCTGGTTGCCTGGCCGCCCCAAAAGGCCTGTATGCCAAACCAAATTGAAGCGAGGAAAACCCGAAGAAGAACGGGAACTAGTATGAGACGACGACGATTCGGTTAGTTGCGTTCCTGGGAAGCAAAGCGGGCTGCCAAAGGCGAGGAGCTAACAGTATGACCCTCTCATCCCCCACGAGAACCTGTTCGCTACTGTGTAGCCTATGTATTGCTTTGCGCCGACCCATCCTGATAGTACCGCGAGGAATCCGGTGATGATGCCTCCCACAATCTTTGGTTGGAATCAAGGCGAGTCAGTAGGCTGCTTATGGAATGCAATGCTTTGCTAGAGTGGTAAACCTACCACTGCAGCTATCGCCTGCTGTGGACTAAGGCCAAAGGCAAGCAGAGTACTACCGACAGTCCATGCTGAAATGTTGGAGCCGGTTACGGTCCAGTATGCTGGGAGAGAGAATCAGCAATGCGGTCACAGTTCGCAGTGAATATGCCAAGCACCCAAAATTGGGGGTCTCAATTTGGCCCGAATTTTTGCTACATCTTTGAATCTTCTTACCCATGTACGAAAGGTAGCCAAATGTTCGTCGGTTGGCTGGAATGGGAATCAGATCCCGGTTGCACCAAGTAGTATTTTCGTAATCGGAGCCTACATCCTTGGGGCTATGACGTGGCAACAAAGCACAGATGTTAGTTGAGAGTTGGCGCAGAAGGTCGAACGAAGGTCGACTGCCGACGAATGAACAAGACGAGACGAGGGTTGGAGAGACAAGGGGGGGGGGCATGGGGGATGGGGATTGTATCGTCGTATCGTCGTACCATTGCAGTCGCTCCCGCAGCGGGACGCGGCCTGAGCCAGTGCTATCACTCCTGCTAGTCGCTATGGCCATGCTTACAGCCAGAACAAAACAGCATGACCAGCGAACGGCCGTGCGTTGGCGCAGTCCGAGTCGGATCTAAGGTTCGGAGGATAGCTCCGCCAGCGCAACGTCGTCTCGACAAGGGCTTGGTGAGGCCTGGCTTGGTTCCGACGGGAGGCGCTAGGTAGGGTGTGGCAGGCAGTTTGTCTGTTACCAGATGTAGATCTGGAGAAGTGCAGAGATTTAGATTAGAGTCTCTAGAGTCTAGTCGGGAGACACACACACACAGAGAGAGAGAGAGCGAGAGAGAGCTGAAGAAGAAGAGAGCCGGTCACCAGGCGTATGAGTCGATGTTGAGCGCTGCGAGGCCCAACAGATTAATAAATAATTGAATGACCCAGCGACAAGCGACAAGCGTCATGGACGAGAAAGGCGCGAACGAGGAAAAAAAGGTCTCTCTGGAGTCCAGACCGCCGGTGCTGATCAATCGGTCTTCGTTTTCTTCGTTTCTGTTGGCCGCCATCGGGCCACAAGGCTGCATGCATTGTCTCTGCATTGCACAGTTGTTTGCCCGGCAGTAGTCAGACCAGATTACCTAGGGAGGCAGGCAGGTAGTAACCGGGCGGTAATAATAGGCTTCTAGTATTACAGAAATTACAGAGTTGACAAGCATGGCAAGTCAGTTTGTCCCTAAGTTTGATTACGTCGTTTATGCACGATCGGGAACGTCCCGAGGTGGACATGGACATGGACCAATCAGAGCCACTTACGTCCGACAGAAGCTGGATCTACCAGACATCTTCACACAACCGTGCTTTTTCTTTTCTTATTTTTTTTGCAATTTCCAACCTTTTCCTGCCACATCCCCGCTGCAGAGTCAGTAGACGGCCCCGGCGAACTCTAATTAAATTGATAAGTGAAATGCGCACGGCAACGGCTTACGCTACGCCTTAGCTTATTGTAAAAAAAAAAAAAAAAAAACTTTAAGGGGCTGCTGCCTACCTCATTGCCTTTTATCTCCGCCCTAGGCAGCAATGTTGGGACCGCAGCCTCAGGTCCCTGGAATGGCTTTACAATATCTATCTACTGGCAGGGCGGGTTGAGATATATACAAAAATACTTTAGTTTATAAATGAGTTAGTTATAGAAAGACAAGTCCCTACAAGGTAGTCCTTATACCGTGTATACCTCTTTATGTACTCCGCTCTATATGCACTGTGCATCAATCTAGCTGTATAGAGAGCTTAGCTACCTGCCCTCGTGGATAAAAGTGGGCCCGGGTGGATTTGTGAAATTATGGCGCTCGCGGCCAGGTAGGGCGATTGCGCAGGGCGAAGTGCATTAAACCATGAAAAAAAAAAAAAAAAGAAAAAGAAAAAAAAAAAAAAGTTTCGCAAGTGAAATTACTATGTCGCAATATACTTTCTTGGCTTGAGCTCCATGGTGCGAGGGAGCTGTGCCAAGCCGGCTGTCTTGGGCAGACTGGGTGGGGCGCCAGAATATTCTAGAAACGCTCGTGTTTGCTTGATTTTACACTGCTGCTTGCGGGGCAGCTTTAGACCAATGAGATAACACGTCAGGAATTAGAAGGACATACAGTAGGGATAGAAAGGTACTTTGGTTTATAGGTAAAATTGCAAAGAAAAAACAAATATTAGACGGTACCCTACATATCCTGCTATATCAACCATGTACTTCTTTAACAGCGATAGTTTGACCCGGTATAGATACACTAAATTTTTAGCTGTTAAGAGCTACCTGACTGGTGGAGAAGAATGGAGTGTGCAGGAGATTTATACAGTGAAATGAACAGTATTGGTACAGTATATACACTGTATAACACGAATCGCTTGCATGTGTGGGCCCAGGGTCGGATGATGACTTCACGGAGCGAAACTGGGACATCGAAGCTCATGTCGCTGGATGACTGTTCAAACGGGAGATGGAAAGACCTGCTCTTCTTCGAAGCGACATGTAGGGCACCTGCTATGCCCGAGCGAACGAGCAAGAGGACCGTGTGATTGCTCGAAATTCGTCTTCTCATTCATAGTTAATGCTTGCTATTATTATTATCCGTCCGTAATGGTCTGGGCTTGCCCATCCTTGTGTTGTTTGTGACGAGTCGGATGTGACGTCCCAGTAGGTAGGGTCACAAGGGCGCCAGTGCCCTCAGATTAGCTTAAATAGGCCGTGTGCCCACGACCCAACGCCCAGTATTTTGAAATCGAACTGAGCCAAGTTTTTTTTTTCCCTTTTCCGCCGGCTTTTCATGTTGTGAAAAACCCGGGAGAACGAAACACTAGTGCGCAAGCGTCGCGTACGAAGACCGGGACTTGCAAACTACAAAAGTAAACCGAAAAGTGAACATGTAGCCAACGTAAAACAGTTGTTTGCGCATAACCGATGGATTTGTATCTAATTTTTAGAGTATGCCGTCGTGTATCTTTTGCAGTTGGGCATCTCGCTTGGGCACCTATCTGCTTCTTGGTGGTGTGGTCTTGTGCTATCAAAACAGGCCACTTTTGCTTCCTACGTTTAAGACGTGACTTTACCAAAGTGAGCTTCTGGTGCAAAGAGATAAATGGGCTTCGGTTCGGAATTTGCCTGGCAGATCCGGCTGCTTCCCTGGGGACAAGACGATCGCATCTCCCAGTCTCGTGGAGCATTTCGTCCAAGCGCTACAGACTACAGCCATTTGGGTTACAGCACTTTGGCCTGGCACACCCCCTCGTAGTAAACAGATATATATGCTGATTGATTCCCTTTGCCTGCGCTAGACGACGTCTGAAGCCACGAATCAGCTACCTTGGCGCGCCAACTCCGACTATTAGTCCCAGCAGCAAAGCCAAGCACTTCTTGTCACGTACCTTCTCAGAGCGGGTTGTTCCGTATTATTATTATTGTTACCATGATTATTACCACGGGAGGAGAAAAAGTCTTTGTAAGCCTGGAAACTTTCACCGAGCTCTCGGTGGCGCGACGGTAGTTGACCAACCAGTCAAGACTGGCGGGGTAAAAGGGGGAACAGTTAATTAACTTGTGCCAACGTCAGATTTGAATACAAGTTTTCAGCAAGATTCCAAATACAACGAGCAAGCACGTCAGCTCGTTGTGAAAATACAATGTGGGGTTTCGTAACTTTTCGCCTTGCCTCAATGCAGCCCAAGAGGCAGAGGCTATACGGGAACAGTCCCCTTACCCTTTGGTTTTGCAAGACCTTGTGAGAAACCCGAGCAAAGAATAGGGAAAAAAAAAGACCGACCAGCCCGAATTCTTCCTAATTTACCTGAGTCTGAGTGGCCTACAGCTCAGCCACTGGGCGATGTTACAAGAAAACACGTGATAGGGGCGAAATCGACGCGTAGAGACTCCGTCCGATTTTGGCTTTCTTTCCCATTTGACTAGTGGGAGTTTGATGTTTTGGAAATAACAAAACTACCGGCTCCTTTCGATTGGCTGGAATTTGCGCTCTGGAACGCGGATTTGTCAAAATCATCAAGGGTTGCACTGACTGTAACCATCCCAATGAATCATAGTGAGATGGGCAGTTGCAAGGGAGCCCAGGTACAGGTATTTTAGTTACCAAGCAACCTGCTCCGTTGTCAAGTGCTTTTTTTTTTTTTTTTTTTTTTTTGCGTCGATTATTGTTATTTTTATTAGTAAAACACAACCGCTTGTATGCAGACAACTGACTGCAGCAAACTGGGCTGAAGCAAGGGTCCAGTCAGGTAAACAGTCAGAAGGAACTGCCGGCAACGGTCTGTGATGAACGGGCGGACAACAAAAAAGTCGAGACGTCGAGTGATCAACAGCTGAACTACTCATGTTACTGCGCCGCACGCTTGAGCGATAACGGCTCTCGGCAAGGGCACTAAGGCACGAGACTAATGAATGCCGAGGAGGTGCAACTCCTCCCTCCCCCCCCCTCCTTGTATTCATCTCTTTTCCCGTGTAGACTGTACGCAAATGTACCAGGTAGGCTAGACAGGCTGGCCGCGAATGGGCTTGTTGAGCAGCCGCACAAGATGAGGTGCAGCAGGATATCGAGTCCATGGGCTTTATTACTTTTTAGAGGCAACGGCCTTCGAACCGAGTTACCGCGCCCTCTTTTTTTCATGGCATTTACACGATTTCTATCCTGCAATATCTCTCACCGCTCCTAACGATGAGATGACCATGCTCCGTGGTCTCGTAGGATGGGAGCCCAGGACGTTGTATTTTTTTAGTATTATTAAGATACTATTTTGTATAGTTCCTACAATAAAGTACATTAGATGCAACTCTTTAATAATTCCTTGAGATAATACTTAGGCTATAGTAGTATAACATTATTATAGAGGCAGTAAGCGACTAAATTTTTTTTTGTGCCTTTATTAATGCAAGGTTAAAGAAGAAATAATAGATTTTTTAATTTAGCAGTAGATTAATTCTACACATACTCTATTATAATATTAATGATCTTTTTTTCTCAAATTAGTGCCAAGCACTGCATGAGGTAACCATGATATAACATAACAAAGTTGTATATTAATGTAGCTTTTTGCTAGTAAATTAGAATATACATAATTTATATTTAAAGTCCTAGACCTGGATTCTATCGATTCTATTTACTTTATTATAGTTCTTGTATGGTTTTTTATAGTATATTATAGTTCTTTAGTCAGTGTATAGACTAGGCGTATAGTGTTTATTATGGTTACCTTATGCAGTGCTTGGCACTAATTTGGTGAGAAAAATTCATCACTGATAGAAATTGTAGAAATCCTAGATTGCAATTTAATTGCGATTGGATGTGTATGTGGAAGTCGTAGCCTACAATACATAATCTTTGTAGGCCAATTATAGAAGAGGATTTAAGCCACATTGCCCCACATACTGCCAGGTCAGGTCGGGTCCAAAACCTCAGTTGATCTGCAGACTCTCACCAGTCAGCAAGGCCGAGTCTACATGACGCAAAAAGACATGGATGCGCTCTTCCGGCCTTTCCATCGTTCATTTCCTCTAAGCTCGGGTACAATCCAAGTCCCACTACCCGTCCGGTCTTGTCCCTGGGCCGTGCCAGAGTGACATGCATACATATATATCATGTATCCTCACCCAGTCACACCCAACGCGATGCCCTACCCCCCCCCCCCCCCCCCCCCTCTTCCCTCTTCCTAGCTCCTAGGAAGACGAGAAAACAAAACGGAGATGAAAACGAAACGGAGAAAAAACCAAAATTTTGACGCTGCAAGATGTCGAATGTCCCATGTCCTCTCCTCGTTCCCAGTGACGGAGCAGCATGAATTCAACTGCCTCGTTCAAACAGCTCTCCTCGCCATGGCCAAAGACATGCCAAAGCCTCATCCATCGCTTCTTCCGCGCCGCTCAACGTGAGCTGTCGACCGTCGACCAGAGCACGCCGAAAGCTTGCACAACAAACAACAACAACAACAACAACAACAACAACAAGCTCCTGAGCCCGTCCACCTCGACCCTGTCCAGCCGCAGACAGAGCCACGAAGCACAATCGCTGAGCGAAGCGCTCGTCGTTTCCACCGAGGAGCAGATACTTGACGACTCGAATGACCGGTAAAGCAGGACCTTTCACATGGTGCTGCTGGACCCCAACTACTATGCCTTTGTCAGCTCCGCCGGCCACGGCTCCGTCGTTTACAAGATTGCCCAGCGGACGCTCGTCGTCGTTGGCGACCCGTTGTGCAGCCGGGAGAACATGGGCATCGTGCTGGAGGACGTGCGGCAGTTCAGGCGCTCGCGGAGGCTGCGGCTCGCCTTCATGGGCGTCATCGACTCGTTCCTCGAGTACGGCCCGCGAGCAGGGCTGGATCAGCTTCCGGTTCGGCTGCGACCGCGTCGTCAACCCTCTCAACAACGAAGTGCTGGACAAGAAGGCCGCCGGCAAAGCGGATGCTCAGCCAGAACCGCCAGCTGCTGGATAGTAAAAAGGGCGGCCTGAAGCTGCGCGTCTATGTCCCCGATATGACGGGCATCAACGCCAAGCTGGAGAAGGACCTGGACCAGCTCTACAAGGCCTGGTGCCAGACCAAGCACAGCAACAGCGGAGCAAACACGCAGGCCTTCATCACGGCGTACGACATCTTCTCCCAACGGACAAAGACGGCCTTCATCTACGCCGTCGACGCGCAGGACGCCATATGCGGCATGGTCAAGCTGCGGCAGCTGGGTGCCGAGACAGGATTCCACACCGATCCCTGCATCGCCTCGGTTGACGCTCCGCGAGGCACGACTGATCTGCTGATGATCACGGCATGGCAGACCTTGCGGCGCGTCGAGATTTCCTATCTGAGCCTGGGCGTCGAGCCCTGTGTCACGTTGAAGGACGACCAGGGCCACCAGGGCCACCAGGACCTCAGCCATCGGCTGGCCAACGCAGCGTACCGCCGGGTGACGGACATGAAGAAGGTGAACGGGAAGAAGGCGTACAACGACAAGTTCAAGCCGGATCCCTCGCTCGAGCCCAACCTACACATCGTCTTCCCAAAATCCTGGGTTCCATCCCCGAGGCGCTCGCGGTCATGAAAGTCGCACACATCCGACCGGGCCACATTTTCAGCAAAAATTGAATAAAAATTCCGTCCATCATCCGCGTCACGGTATGCGTGCGTGTATTATATTCCATGTCAGAGGGGGAAAAACAAACCACAACTTGACAAGCCCAATCAATCCTACCATTCATTAGCGTTGACATTTTCTCGGTCTGTCACCCCTTCTTTCTGGCAAACGGAGCTTGGTATGGCTGTCTTTTGTTGCACACATGATTTTGTATTTGAATTGCTCGTCGTGTGAAGTTTCGCTGTGCGTCGAGGTAATTTCGATTCGTGTTGCGTCGTACTCGTGCCCAGACTCTACGCTGGTTAGACGCTTTGCCGTCGGCTTTGAATATATGCCCTGTACGACGGCAAAACAGCAACTGCACTGTCCAGATACCCCGACGGCCTGATCTGGCTGTCCAGCATAGACGTGAGGCCCGGGATATCTACTGTCGTATACTCTTCCGCTGACTTACCGGAAGGTCTGACTTGGAAGCAACGGCTTGAAAGGCAGTGAATTAGCGCGACCGGTTGAGGACAAGGTTGGACAGGCGACGTATTTGATAATTACACTGAATCTTCATTCTTTCCTTTTTTACAGGGGTCGGGCTTGTCACACTACCAGATTGCTATATCTGCTCGGAGGGAGGCCACCCAGACTGCCTACCCCCGGTAGGGTAAGGGCAGATAGCCAAGGCCCTGCTTGCTTCTTCTACTTAATATCGGCTTAGCCGAGATTAGCATAATGTATAGAGCATGTAGTTTGATAAAATGCGTTGTATGGGTGGGCTCGAAACGGGGATCCGTAATTTCATGCAAAAGTCAACTTTGCTGCCCAGAGCTCCATAGTATATACAATTTCACTTACGATCAAAACTTGAATGCAGGGCTAAAGACTTGAATATACGGTATATAGGATATATAAGGAGCCTTTGTTGCCTTCCTCCTCTTCTCTTTTCTAAAATCCTGCCTAAAATCTATAACATCCCGAGGCGCTGCAATCTCCTATTTGCTGACACGGACCACAGCACACAGGCAAAAACCCAAAAAGAAGATTGAGAAATTCATCGTCTTGACCATGAAATAGTTTGACCTCTTTCCCGGAGGGACCTAGCATCTTGTAAAATAGCCGGAAAATTAATCAAGAAAGAAAAACTTGTAGTAGAAAATAAAAGAACATGCTCATCTTTGCCTCGCCGCTCTCAATATATCAAGCTGCGCGTCGGAAATCGTCTCCCGCTGCTTTCCGTTTCAGATCGAGGACACGAAGTTAGCAGCCTCTTGGAGACATCCAACAGCATACATTGTTTTTTTCTTCTTCTTCTTCCCGTAGAGCCGACATTTGTGCGAAAAACGAGCCATCACTAGCTCAGATGCCATGACTTTTGCGCCTGCTCCTGTCATGGGACATGCACAGCGATGAATCCAACGAAGATGGAAACGGTGATGATCTCGTATATTCTCTGTGTATAGCGTACAGCGATAGCTAGCAAAGAGGTCAAGAAGCAAGATGAAGAAGAGAAGAAGAGGAAGAGGAAACAGTCAGTGACCCTATCGCCTCCTGGCTACACCAGGAATCACACCCGCTTGAAATCGCTTACACGATGACGAAAAGACAACCCTAAGAACTTGCGGCTTCTATCAATGTCAGGTCCGTCGTGGGTCGGCCGATTCTGAAATGGTCCAATTCGACAAGTATCCTCACAATTATCTCATCAGCAAACCGCCCCAATTTATCTAGAAAGTTCGTCATGTCCGTGGGCTCGCACTCGGCTCTCTACGGCGCGTTCTCTTGTTAATAGATTCAAGTTGGCTTAGAAGGGCTAGGGCGGCGACATACCGGGAGAGCGAGAGCAGCACTCCCAAGTGTGATGGCATAGAGAGCGATGGCGAGCTTCATCTTGTAGCTCATTTCTTTTCTATTTTTTTTCTTTTTCTTTTTCTTTTTTTCCTTTTTTCTTTTTTTTTTTTTTTTTTTTTGGTAAGTAATAACTTAAGCTGTATAAGGAGAAATCTACTAAAGAACTTTAGCCAGAAACCATAAAGCGCGGACACTGTATTATTATTACTCAGAAAGCCCGATTATTGATTGATTACGCGGCTTTGAGTTTTTTTTTTTTTTCTTTCAGCCCTTGGCAGCCCTTGGCAAAGCGAGCCGAGCTTATGTGACGCTATAGCATGCAGGCATCAAGTAAAGAAACAGCAATCGTTTCTCTACCGAGACGTGGGTGGACCAAACCTGGGCTGTTTCGGAGATGGTACGATCAGCGATGTAATACCGGATGCGGGCATTAAATGCTAAATACCATAGCCAGTCTTCATCCCGGCATTGGAATGTGACAGCCTGTGCCGACTCGACTATTGCCTGCGATAAGAGCGCACGGATGCTCAGGCAGTGAGTGGCCGGAGGCAGTTATTTCAGAAAACGTTTGCTGCTAAGCGGACGGGGTTGTTCATGGCGTTTTGTTCGAGCAGAGTTCGGCGTCTCAAGCTGATTTATTATTAGCTACGTTTCGTCTGGTTGGGGTGAGGTGAGGTGAGGTGGACAAGAAGGCCACGGCAGAGCAATAGGAGCAGCTAGAATCGTAGTGGGACTTGGAAGAAAGGCCAAATTCCTAAGCAGCGAGCGAGTAGCGAACTATAAGCAGGTATAAAAAGGTCAAAAAGACCGCTGGGGGGGGGGGGGGGGGCAGGATGTTGCTCAGAGGTTGAAACCTTCAAGCACCCGACCCTAGCTAACACCCAACTATCTACGATACTATCACATGGTGCTAAGCAGCAAAGTCCCTGCCTGTCCTAGACGTGGTAGATTTTGAAAGCTTGATCATGGTGCTTGTATGTAAAGTTTTCTCATCGGTATCTCATGGTTCTCTAGTCGGTGTATAGACTAGGCATACGGTATTTAACATGGTTTCACCTCATCATGCAATGCTTGCCCAGCAATTGGGGAAGAAACTCGTAACATTGACATAAACCTAATAGGCCCTACTTCCAAGCCAGGGCAATTCCACTAATTCTCTAGTTGTCCTCCCTTCTCGTAGCCACGGCGTATCCGTAGATGCTCCATGACTCCTTCTCTTCGTTCCCTGCCTAGGACCACAGTTTTTCATGTTCCTCCTGCTTGTCTAAAGGGGCTGCCTAAGGCCAACCTGGGTCAGGATATATCCAGGGTTCTTCCGTATGTGGTAATTTTGTAATTACCGGGAGGGGAACCTTGCCTACATTTCCAGACACTGAAAAATTGTGAAAAAGCGAATTACCCACTCTGTCGAAACCTCCAGACTGTTCCCGGGGCTCGACCTCCTTACCTACCTAAACGCATTTCTCTTGTTAGGCATAGATCCAAGGTAGCTTCGACAAGACCAGTGCAGTAACATACCGGAACAGCAAGAGCAGCACTCCCAAGTAAAATAGCATAGAGAGAGCTAGCGATCTTCATCTTGTAGCTTCCTTTTTTTTTTTTTTTTTCGCGTACGATTCGAGTTATATAAGAGAAATTTCCTCAAGAGAGCTCGCAAATTGGAAAGTAATTATACAGACAGAAGCAATGAAAGAGATGGCGTCCAGATCCTTCCAGCTTGCTCCGTCTTCTTATACTCATTATTCAAAAGAATATTGGAGTTTTTCTCCCAGCTCGGGTATTTTAACTTTTTTCCCAGAGCCACATCCTGGCCACTTATACGGAGTGCACAACGTTATATAGCATAATATCGCAGACCGACTTAGTACTTTCTTCTATATCCGTCTGGCAATGTTAAGAGGAGCACTGTAGCCACCTTTGCAGGGAACGTTGCTAATCGGTAACATGTGCAATAACTGCCAAGATTCTTGTCATCAGACAACACTCCATGGCGTAGGAACTATGTTACTATCGCTGTGATTACCTATTATCGAATATTTCGCCCCGGTTGCATAGTCCCTTGCAAGTTTTCTTAAAAGGGAGATTCTAGGTGCATTTTATGTCTCTTGCATATTGATAAGGCTCCAAGACGGTGCGGGCAAGGGTTAGACATACGGTTGCTCGAAAGCCCGCTTATCTGAGCGCTGCTATATCTCCTTGGCCAAAGTTTGATGTTGCTTATATCTGGGTCATTGCTTGCGTGTGGAAGGAGATGTTGCTTGTGTGCAAAGTATATTTCTCTTTGTTAGGCTAGTGTTCTCCGCTTAAGACTCAACTCAATCCAAGGTACAAATTCCTCGATTCCGGTTCTCTACGGCTCCTGTATTATTTTTTGTAGCGTGTATTCGCGCAAAAAAAAAGCAAGGTTTCACAAGCTCTAATGTCCTGCTTTCCCCTTCCTCTTCTATCTTGGCCGCTTCCTAGTAAACGATTAGATGGGGACGAAAGGACGACTATAAGAACTTACAGCCTTTTTTATTTCGCCAAGCGCAACCGTCATCAGGGGCTGCAGTATGCCCTTGATCTTGGTCTCTTGAGGGACCTGGAATGCATACTATTGTCGTCGTGGATTGGGGGTAGCTTGCACAACTGAATCCAATTGGAGTGGCGAGAGCAGCACTCCCAAGTTGAACAACGTAGAGAGCGATAGCGAGCTTCATCTTGCAGGTTTTTCTTTAACAAATATATATATATATATATATATATATATATTCTTGACGATTTGTGCTGGATAAGAGAAACATGTACAAAAGAACTCGTAACTTGGAAGTAATTAGTTGCACGGAAGGAGTAAAAGAGGATAAGGATTTTCTATATATTCCTATCTCAAGTGGTCTTGTCCCTGCCCTCTTATACGCGCCGTTCAAAGCACGTCGAGGTTTTTCCCACCCCGCTCAGGACTTATAGCCGTAAAGGTCTTCGGAACCCCCGGTGGCAGTGCTAAGGCAGCAGGATAATCAGACTGGCTTTTTCAGGGTTCATGGGCGATCTAGCAGGTGCGATATTGCTATTTCTCGTCAGTAGACAAACAATGCTGATGGCGTAGAAAGCCATAGTAGTGCTGTTATGATGCAGATCATGAGATATTTCGCCCGCCGTTGCAAGGAGGCACTGGTAATTTGACGTAATAGCGGATCTTGCCATCAGCTTTTCTTCCACATTACGAGTTGCAGTCTTCAAAATGTCCATCTTACGTACTGACAAGGCTCGGAGATGGCACGGAAAGGGATGTGTATGTATGCGGTCGCTCGGTTGGCCAAAATGCTGCTTTCCCTTGTAAGTGCGCGAAGGCAGCAACTAACCTCGATACTTTGCGGTACTTCTAAACACCCACAACAGCTCTATAGCTGTGACGTGTGCAATGTATCGCTTTGTATAACCAGGTTTTTCTAGTACTTTTATCTTAAATTAAAGTACCTACTAGCTAGTTCGTAACCTAGCTGCTGCCTTCGCGCACTCAAAGGGATCCCTTTACGTCTTTCCATGCATGCGAGGTACATACAGACTGGCTTAGTAGCTAGCCTAGAACGCACTTAGTAGCATTCCTCATTTATACTGCTTTAAATAACTAGAAACTTCCAGTACTTGAATTACAGTAACGTTTGTATGTAAATTTAAGTACCTTTGATGGCCCCTTGTTATGACTAGTCAACTAGCTAATTCGTGACCGAGTTGTTGCAAAGGGATATTGCAAACTTCTATGTAGGCTATGACATCGCTTGCACGTTACGTGGATACCGATGTTGCTTGTATAAAAGCAAGTATCTATAGACAAGCAAGCCCACGTGCATGCAAGCAACATCAATAATAAACAAGCGATATCTGTATCGACAGATAATAGGTAAGCAGTATACATACAAGCGACATACATGCAGATAACATCGTACGAGCGACATAGGCAAGGCGATATACTCGGTGGAAGCGTAAAATTTTGGAATCTGTAAACGTGGCAGCGTTTGGCCAAGTGTACAAGCGACACACCGGCAATACCGGACGGAGCAACTGAAAAGATTTAATTTTCGCGACGGGCTTCCTGTATATCAGGAGGGAGTCGCAGGGATAGAACCATTTGATCAGCAGAGATTTCCACATGGTGCTCGTTTGGCCTTGATTCGCGCTTGAGTACATGGCCGGGATGCTGATGCCAGCTAAATTCATCGGCATTGGGCGGAGGGAAAGGCAGGCAGCGTACAGTTAACTGTACATGGAGACATCTGTTATATTGTAACGCTTCATGCTGATAGCTCCTTATCCAAACTCGGGTTACATCGTCGAGAGCCTCTTGTGAAATAAAACCCTCTAGGAGCCACCCGCAGCGCTCACCTCTTGACACGGCTGAATTGTAACGACTAAATCTCTGTACTTTTACATCTCAAAGGATTGTTCTTTATAGTGAGCTATTGGTAGTCCCACAGATGTAGGTTGCTGCTTTTTGCTTCATTGCACACAGGAGCTTTGAATTTTGTCGACCTGGTTGCCGCCGAGGTTAGGACTGAAACGTAGAGGCCTGAAAAGGCCGATGGCTACTGATTATATTCAACCAGAGATAAAATTTTCATATTTCTAGGTACATAGTGTTATGGGACGTGCACAGCGATGAATCCAACGATAATAGAAACAGTAATAATTTTATATATTCTCTCTATATAGCGTACAGTAATAGCTAGTAAAGAGGTTAAGAAGTAAAATATAGAAAAAAAAAAGAAAAAAAAGTAAAAAAAGTATATAGTAAAGTAAGTTCTATTTTTATAGTTATATAACTTAATATCCCTTTAGCTAAAGAAAAAAAAATAGTAGCTTTATTATTTTATAATACTACTTTATAGTATTATAAGTATAAAACTAAAAGGTTTTTAAACTATATATAAAAAATAAAAATTTCTTAATTTTAAACCTTAGC
>JFZS01000168.1:0-54873 GCA_000709145.1 Balansia obtecta B249
GGATACCTACCTGCTGACATTGCTTTTTTTTGCGGCATGGGGCCGCTGGTGGCTTGGTAGGGCTTCCCACCCGTCCTCGTACCAAGTCCAATGGGAGAAACTCCTGGTGCAAGCTTGTCTTGTATCGTGTATATGTGGTGTGTGGTGTGTGGACGCGCGGCTTGCAATAGCCCCTGTTTGCCGGCGGGACGACATATAATCATTCGGCTGGCTCGTCGTGTCGTCGTCGAGGAAGCATTGTTTATTGCCATCTTTTTCAAAGGTCAACAACACCAGAGCCTCTTGTCGATTTCTTTCCCCTTTGAAAAAAGCCCTTCCATCCCTCCCGTCATCAGAGACCACAAAAGTCTCGGAGCTCCTACCTAACCTTGTCCTGTGCTAAGCTGCCAGTGTAGCAAAATGGCTGGCTGTGCCGTTCGAGGCTTCCAGCCCTGCTGGCGACGATTGTCGGGATGACTGACCATCATCCAGGGTCTGCAAGAAACAATCCAAGACAGGTTCAACGGTGCGGGGGCAATGCTTGCCAGGCTGGCATCAACTGATCGAATGGCGCAGCCTGAAGAAAGAAGGCAATTTTAGTGGGAAATTTGTCATGTCATGGTTCTCCTCCATTGTCAGCGCCACTGCCTACTCGTGACTTATGAGTTGCTTCTGCTTACCAACTTCATCCTTGCTTGGGCTGGACTAAACGAGTCCCGGTAACCTGGGTGGCGGGCGCCGACTTGTGTGTGCAACATGACGGCGAACAGGGTTGTTCAACGAGCTTTGTGAGATGATGATGATTCTTGCATCAAGGAAACGGGAAACGGGATTTGCACCAATCAAAGTTCCTGGACAGTCGCCGAACAACCAAGCAAGTTCTGCAGCCGTACTCGAGCTCGTTGGTGGCCAGATGTGGGAAAAGAAAGGATCCCTGGTGGCGCCGGTTGCGATACGTACGACACGGAGTGCTTTGTCCGCCATTTGATGATGATTCTATTCGTGTTCTCTCTCTCTCTCTCTCTCTCTCTCTCTCTCTCACTTCGTTTTTTTTTTTTTTTTTTTCGCGGTGTTACGGTGATGGTCTGTCAAACGGTCAGAATACTTTGATTTGGGTTTTGCAGCCTGATGCAACATGCATCTTCTACTCCGTACTTTTTCGCACGTCAGGAAACGCATGCCAAGGAGCTACGGGTCGGGGACGGGGAAGCGGCAGGAACTGCCAAGACAATCAACTTGGGAAGGAGCAATGGGCAGTACCAGAATTCCAGCCATTCCAGCCATATCAGGGCCTGCGCTTGAACATCCGGCCAGGTTTTGATTGGCCTTGTTCGGAAACTACTCTCGCCGTCGGATTAATAAGTGGACAAAGCTACGGAGTACTTGTCTTGAAATAGAAATAGAAGTAGAAAAATAAAATAAAAATCGTGCATCAAAATTAATTAAGGAGGCACATAGCTACGCCGATGAAAAATTACACGATCCTCCGATTACGCCTAATCTCGGTGAAGCGAGAGGTCATGAAATCCGTTTTCCATTTTTTTTTTTTTCCTTCTTTTCTTTTTTCTTTTCTTTCACTCGCTTGGTGCTAAAGCAGTAGCAGTAGCTCTGCCCAGAAAATCAGGCTTCCCATGGCAGGTCATACATCACACTCAACGTTACCCTTCCCCCCAAACATGGGTCGAGCTACAGACTATAGAACTATAGTCGGTGGTAGTGGGGAGTGACTCTGCAGATGAAGATTAAGAATCATACCTACCCCGTCCACCCGCACGTTCTCTAGCCTCCTGCGGCGGCTTGATGGAATTGTTAGGCGGTGGGTGGGAAAGGTATGCAGGCACTGCAAAATGTGAAATATATAAAATAAGTGACTAAATTCGGGACATTTCGCAGCGCTTGTGGGTTGCAATCTTATTCATTCCTGCGGCTCCAACGAGATGAGGGAAAGCGTCCACCAAGGGAGATTACGTGCAATGTATGCTGTATCCAGTGTATCCAATGTGCATCCAATGTGCATCCAATGTGCATCCAATGTATCTAATGTACATCTAATGTGTATATAATATGCATCTAATATGCATCCAACTATATGCATCCAACTATATGCATTCTGCATCAACGTGCATCAATGTGCATCAATGTGCATGACCCCCCCTCTTGTTGCGGCTAGTGTGATTTGCCAAATGGGGCACACAACCCCAGGTCTGGCGCGTAAATCCATGCTAGTCTTGTCTTAATCCTTAATCATTCTTCCCGCGATCCCCCCCCCCTTTCAACGACTCCGACGGCCAGAGTTTCCCGCGTTTCTTGGCAAACATCTCCATCAACGGTGTACTTTGCACAATGGAGCCCGTCGTTCTTGATGAACTATATTTTCCGTTGCCGAATTTACAACCCTAGCCTCTCTTCTCTTTGTTAATGCATGTAACCCGTTCATTGGCTGCCGTCGTCCGTTGCCGTCATCGGTTGCCGTCTCCTTGCTTTCCTCCCAATGCAAACTCTCGTCGTTCGTGTCGAATGCGTATTCCCTCAGTAGCAGAAGCCGTGCTGGCTGCGACTGGCCTCGGAGTTCACAGATTTGCCAAGCGGGACGACAGAACCACCACCACCACCACCGCCATCTGGACCACACCGCACGATAGTTATTCTTCCTCGGTTGGCGTTCTGGGATGTAAAATCGACACCAATCGCGTGGCATACTGGCCGCAGTCGGTCGATTGCGACAACATCTGTGTCGAGGTCACATACCAAGATCGCCATGTCCACCTCCTCCGCATCGACCAGTCCACCGGCGCACACGACATCAGCTACGATGCCTGGAATTTCCTCTACACCGGGCAGTCTGCCACGGTCAAGCCAACATCTGGCGGTGCCGTCGAGATGCAATACAGAACTGTCGATGCCTCCAATTGCAGGTCCCTTCTCCACACCAAGGACAAGCGGTTGCCGCTTAGCGCCGCCAACAGCATGAACTTCCTCGCCAGTTGTCTACAGCAACCCACAAGCTGGGTCGCGCAAAACTACGTGCTGCTCAACATTGCCGACCCCATTTGCACTGTCGGATTTGATGAGCAGTGCAAGTTGGACTGGCCAGCCGCCAATCAACCGACCTGCCCCCGCACACTGGGTCAGATGATCAAGTTGGAACACGACCCTGTCTATAATATACAGTATCCAAGCGGAAAGAAGGTACTTGCTGCATCCGGCTCATCTTCTTCCTCGGGTGGAAGCAATGGCGCTGATGAAAACGCGGCGTGTCCTCGCTTCCGACAGCCAATTGGTCTCCTGTCCGTAGCTTCGATCCTGGTTTGCCTAATCCTAATTAATCCCCTTTTGACGCGGCTCTGTTTATGATGCGGCTCTGGGAGAAAAAGATTTGAGCTTCATCTTCTACACACAAGTCAACCTACCTACGTACATACCTACCTCCCTTTCTTGAGCCATATTCACGATGCAAGCAGAATAGTATATTCATGTTCTGCTTGACACCCGTTTTGTATTTAAACTATTTAATTATTCCGCATGTCCACTACTGTATGGCAGACGTACATGACACATGCACGCTCGAAAACACCAGGCGTTACCTTCCAAAACGGGAAAGCAGAAACAGATTCTGTAACGGCCAAATAGCCTATTTCGAAGCCCCGTGGATCCCATGGATCTGGGACCGGCCGCGGACTCAATCCTTGTGGGGTTGATTGTGCCTGGCATGTCCGGTCTCGACACCGAGCGATGCATAAAGGGCCGTTTATTGTGCAGGGCTGATGCCCAGATTCGCTGGCGTCCGAAGGGGTTCCGAATTGTCCGACGCAACGAAACGGCATCAGAGTGTCAAGACGTCGCGGGGAAGAGGATCCGGGAGGATGAAGGATGAAGGAAATCTCCACGAGTCCACACCATGTACAGAGTTGAGCGATATTGTACCCGTGGGCGTCCTATATGAGCTCGGCACACGGGGAGGGAAAGAGGCGCAGGCCGGTCCTGAAGCTAACAAAGTCGAATTGTCCCATGTCGCCAGGCACGTCTGGTTATTATATATATATATATATATGTATTGCAACATGCACCGCCGGCAACTTGGTAGCAAATCTAGCCTCAGTGCGGCATTGTCATTGACCATTCTTCCCCTCTCGTCGGCCACATCTCCTCAACGCTCGTTTCCCCATCTACACCAATCTTTATGAAGTTGATGTTCTACACAAGCTTGGTGTTGGCGGCAGGGGCGCTCGCCGGCGACCACACCAGTTGAAAAGGCCTCATGGCCATAACGGATAAACTTATCTTCGACACCTCTCTCGACGATTTCGAAAACATAGACATGAGTTCGCGGATCCAGGTAGCCTGCATCCACACGACGCGGATGCACTAAGCCAGGAAACAAAACAATATGCAAAAAAGCCGAACTGGACCACCGACGGCTGCTCCAAAGCGCCCAACAACCCGTTAAATTTCCCCTTCAAGTCCGCGTGCCACAGACACGACTTCGGGTACCGCAACTGCAACCACCAGGATAGATTTATAGAGGACAACAGAAAGAAGATAGACCAAAACTTTCTTAATGAGTAAGTCTAGCAGTCATGGGCCCGCCCATCCAATACCAATTTTTTTTTATTTCTGCTTCTTCTTCTTCTTCTTGTTTTCACCTCAATCTAACTCGTGCTCACGTGAACAAACAGCCTGCAAAACCAGTGCTTGAAGGTGTCAGCGTTCATCAAACCTGTCTGTGACTTACTGGCAAATCTTTACTGCGTTGCCGTGAGGAGCTTCGGAGGCAAAGAATGTGCGCCCTGGGAAGAGGGATCAGCGGGAATATGACCGGTTGGTGATGGAGTACAACAAGGCGGTGCAAGAAGCGCTGGAGGCGGGCTACGATCCCAACTCGATGAGTGACAGCAGTGCACAATGAGACGGTTTAGAGGAATTATGACCAATGACCTGGCTCTTCGTTTCTGACTGCCATGCCGAGGAGGCTTACTCATGCGCTGCACGAGATGCAGACGTGGCAGCAACACGAGCCACGTCGGAGCATCTTCTTCCGCGGATCCAGCTCAAGACGCTAATGCTATGGGGGTTCGTTCCTCGGACTGCAGAGCCCGGGGAACGGTGTATGCTTGCCGTGACTCGGTCGCCACTTGGGGGGGTTTCTCTTCGTAATGTCTGTTGTTGTTCGCTCACGCCATGTATATGGATTTCTATAGCTTCAAGGTGTTGATTATGTTGGGGTATATACGCCGATCTTGTGGATGTTCTTATATCGGTCTGTTTCGGACGGCAGGAAGACAGAAAACAAGTATATACGTGTATAGTCAAGTGATGCACATTTCGAACAAATTGCCACGCTTACACCGTCGTATAAAGCATAGTGGATTCATGACAGCTACAAGAAAAGCTAATAGCGGCCTCAGTGAGCGCTTCTTCTCACTGCTGAAGTCCAGCTGACTTGGTCAAGGGGGATGAAATGACTAATTACTGGATCAACGTGAGCTTCTGTGAAACTACGACTCCGAACCCATCTCTAACGCTGCCTTTTAATTTTTTTTAATTTTTTTTGTATCGCCCCGCTATATCATGTACTCGTCATCGCGCCTTCATAAAGTCATCAACCATAATCCATATACTCATCCACTCGAGATTCACATGTCGAGTCAAATTACTCCACGACCTCAGGAGCTCAGCCCGTCCTGGGCCGGCGAGTCGGGCACAAGACGTACCCGAGGCCCCTCTGCCTGTCCCACAAAGCGATCCTTGATGCGAAACTCTATCGGGGTCTGCATCTCATCCGTGGCATCCAATCTCAGTTCGAATCGCCAGAGCAGCCTCGCCACAGCCAGCGACATTTCGACCATGGCCAGCTGTTGCCCGATGCAGCCCGCCGAGCCGCCGCTAAAGGCTATGAATCCCACCATCGAGCCGCTCTGTTCCAACCACCTCTCTGGCAAAAAGGCCTCTGGGTCTTGAAAGTACGCGGGATTTCTGTGAACAGCGTACGGACTCGTACCGACAATTGTTCCACTAGGAATGACATGCCCGTCTATTGAAATGCCGTTCGGGTCTCGTACCTCTCTTGGCAGATGACCAGGCGTAGGCGGGGACAAGCGCAGCGACTCATAGATGCAAGCCCTCAGATACGGAAGCGTGGCAAGCACGCAAGCGTTGTTCTCGTACCGAATATCAGTCTCCTTGGCAAAAGCACCGCGGATCTCGGACCGTAGACGGGCCAGCTTCATCGTGTGATGGGCAAGATAGTGGAATATGGCGGCCAGACCTCCCGCCGTCGACTGTGATCCTGCCACCATGAGCAGGACGCTCTCGCAGGCAAGATCGCCAGTTGAATAGCCTTTGCCGGTTTTGGGGTCCCGCCCGTGGAGAAGGTGGGCGAACATGTCGCGCGGGAAAGGAGAATGGGAGGGCTTTTCGCGCAAAGAGGCGTCTTTTAAGCGTCGCTCCTTGAACTTGCTGAGACAAAAGTTGCGGAAGTGTATGTTGTGCCGGTAGGATGGGCTGCTGAGCCAGGTGCCGAGGCGGGTTTTGAAGAGTATTGCGCGGAGGAGATTGGTGAGAGGGTGGTATCCTAGCTGTTTTTGTATATTATTACTATCTTGGAGGTGGAAGACGGCAGACAGAGGACAGTTTGATGATGATGATGATGATGATGATGGAGAACAGCAACTTACATTGTACCAGCTACCGGTTGCCTTGGGAATCAAATCTACGATGGCGCGGTTTGTGGTCTCTGTAAGTAACTCGAAGGAAGACCCGTAGCCCAGATCGCCGAGGATATCGAAGATGAGGAAATTGCACCACTGTCCCAAGTCGATAACGTGGCCAACATCCTCGGGATCAACGTCATCTTGCAACGCTCGAATCCACTTGTCTATGTGAAGGCAGATCCGAGGTTCATAGTCTCTCAGCGCCTTCTCGGAAAAGGCATGCGAGAGGAGCCTGCGCTTAGCAGCATGGCGGCTCTTCTGGCGTGCGGTAAAGGTGCTCTCGAAGCCACCAGCCGAGTCACGAACGCACTGGTACCAGTCCGACTTGATGATGTTGACCTTGGGCGCCTTGTAAATGACGTCGAAGGCCTCGACCTTGTTGAAGGAGAGCGCGCCAGGGCAGAAGCGCACGACAGGACCTGGGGGGGGAAGCAAGGACAACCGAAGCGTCAGCAAAAAAAAAAAAAAAAACCTGAAACTCAATTATCTCCATCTACCTAAAGAACCCAGGGGCTTCCATTACCGTATTGCTCATGGAGCCGGTGTAGCCATTCGTGTCTGTCGCCTCGAGAAGCATGATACCAGTTCGGGATGGAGGACAGGCGTGCCAGGAACGGACCGGGATGTCGAGCCAGGCTGTGAAGCAAGAGTCTATGAATAAGGAACACGATGACCTGTTGCGGTAATTAGTTTCTCCCAGAAAAAAAAAATAAAAATAAAAAATAAAAAAATTTTCCCCGAGAAGAAGAGGAAACGTACAGTGGTGGCAACGACGCAGGATACCAGCTTTGGCTCTGACACGGCAGATATCAGCAGCGCAGCTCGACGATTCATTTTTCTCGAGGCTCCCACGGCCACTCCGGTCCGAATAAACTTGGGTGTTTCACAAAGAGGCACATCTTGGATTCCTTCGGGAGGGGGGGATGGTGGGGCGTAGGGACTAATTAATAGACAGACGGGTTTGGTTTGGTTGACGAAGGGAGAAAAGAAAGGCGAGGAAGGACAACGGACATGATGACTAGCCTGACTGGCATTCGCGTCACACCTGCATTGCATCTTGCCGGCCACCTGTCCTTGTTGCATGCTGCATGATGGCTGATGCCCGGTCTGGTCCACGTGGAGGATGGAGGAGCGAGTCAGACGAGAGATGTGAAGCTTTTATGCAAACATCACGGTGTTGACTTTACGCCCATTCCAGAATACCCTGTGAGATACCAGCCCATTTCCCGCCATTGTTATTGCTGGAAAAAAAAATAATAATAATAATAATAATAAATTTAAAAAATTTAAAAAAAAATTTAAAAAAATGTCACAGTCTAAATAATCTGTTTTACAATTTTCCAGCCCGCCTCATCTTCTTCAGTTCCGTAGCCAGTGCCTCGGCAAACTCGCGCCCGACTCTTCTCCTGTCCTCATCGCTCCTCGCAAGCCACTCGTCCTTACGTCTCTTGGGGCCCGAGACCCATCTCTGGCACTCAGCTGACAACGATTCCGCTACATGCCCGGCAACTATGCTTAAACTACGATCAAATACCATAAAGTGCTCACCGCCTTCGACAATGACCTGCTTTACGGCCCCGAGTTTGACGCCGCCGTTGCCACCGACACCCGTTCCCGTGAGGCGAAGTCTTTCCTCGCGAGTTTCAGGGTGTCCAAAGAACGGAGAGTTGGTGCCGTTGATATACAGCACCCATGGCCTCGTGCTGGGAAGCATGTCCCATGCCAGACGCAGCTCAGAGCGATAGAACGGACCCAGGTTGTGAGCCCGAGGATCGCTGTCCGGAACTTGCTCCCGTTCCGCCAGAGTAACGCCTTTGATGCCGTCTGGGCCAAGGCCGATGAGCTTCGGATTGAAGCGGCTCACCAAGGCCGCGATCTGGTCCTTGGGGGTTGCCCACACCCACTTGTTCTGTGACTCTGTGTTTGTTGTTGTGTCTTGCTGCTGCTGCTGCTGTACTACAGAGTAGTGTTTCAGTCGGGCCAGAGCCCTTTCGTCCCAGCCCGCCGCGTTATTAAGCTTGACGATGCTGGCCTCTGCTTCTGCCCGGGATGGGAACGAGTCCCTTTGTCGGAGTGTTTGGAGGGCCCACGGTATGGTGATGCCTCGCCCGTACTGGGCATCAATTCCCGGCTCAATAAAGACAAATGAATGGAACAGGCTCGGATGCCAATTGGACAGACAGAGCAGCTGATTGCAGCCAAAGGAGTGGCCCAGACCAACAATGGGCTTGGCCATTCTGTCGGCGAAGTGACACATCATGTTCCACAGATCCCGCGAATGGTCAATCCAGGCTGCATCACAGCCGAGGTTGCCGTGGTTTGCCAGCGCGCTTTCCCCTACATTGAACATGTCGGCGATCCATATTGACGCAATGTTCACGTTCCGGCAGTGGCTCTGCCGGAGGGTTTCCGCAAAGAGCGGCTCGTACGTCTCCTTTGCGATGCCCAGCGCGCCAGCCGCCACGATGGTGATGGCGGGGGCTTCATGGTCATGGTCATGGTCATGGTCATGATCTCTGGCAAGGACGTTACACCGAGGAATGTACTGCTTGACAGCTAGCTTGACGCCAGCGCTCTCATCCACAATCGCGGTTGGGTATTCTCGGAACGGTGTGACGGGGATGAGGTGAGATACAATCTCGAACCAAGACTCGCCCTCGTCCTGAAGAAGGGGGGAACGACAGCCTCCCGCCATCCTTGCCAAGGCGAAATCATGAGGAATAAATGTGCAGGAATCGAAAAGGGGAAATAAAAAGCCATGACTTTTCCGAGTTTACATAAAAAAAAAATCCACCTTCCAACACGACAACACCCACAGAGCAAACGAGGTTCGCCATTACCGCCTAACCTGCCCGTGTTGGCCAAGAGAACGAAGGCTTTCTCCACAAAGTCGACGACACAAACAATAATTCCCTCACGAGAAAAGCGAAGAAATGGGCTCAGCACTGCCACCAACCGCCTCTGTCGAGACGATCCCGATCCAGCGGCTTACCGTAGACGTCGCCTCCCCATATGCCGAGGTCATCCAACGATTCCGACAACTCGTCCCGCCCATCGGGCTGAACCTGCTGCGTGCGCAGACCAGTGCCGAGGGTATAGCCCGAGTGATCCAAGACACCGCGTCAAAGAGCGACTTCGTGCTGTTTGCCGAGTTCGATCACGGGCGATGGATTCGTCATTTCCCCCCATTCTCGAATCCTGGGTCCACTGCCTTGCATAATCGGGGGCATGGGTATGAAGTCGACGGGCATGACAATGGGGGCGGCGACGGGTACGACGACGGGGACGACGACGACGACGACGGGGACGATGACGGGGACAACAGCGCTAGAGAAGCGCCTCCTCTTCCGCCTCCTCATCGTGCCCATCGTTTCCTTTTCGGCAACCCCCTCATTGCCATCAATATGATTCGGGAAAGTCTCGAGACTGTTCTGCATGTTCCGCTCGATTGTGGCTTCGTCGAGCGGCCTGACGGGACGACACGTATCGTCATGCTGTTGGTGGACGGACTAGTCACGGGCCATCGCGGAGTGTGTGGGAACGAAGAACTAGGTCGAACGGTTCGACAACTGCAGGAGAAGGTTTACAGGCTCATAGCTGATATTTCGAATGACATGTGAGAAAGCCGATTGGCCGTACATATCACGCACTGCATTGGTAACACGCAACAAAACAACTCATCAGATCCGTAGTAGGGAGGCAGACAGGCGGAAACGAAAGTGTTTATGCAAGGCTCTTTATATATAAATGAATGTGTTGTTGTTGTCATTTTCATTTCATATTCAGCTTATTGCCCAAGTCGAATCTCGCTACTTTCGGTACGTAGTATCCTAGTAGAAAAAAAAAAAATAGAGACTTATGGGGCTATAGATACGAAGGAGACATCCTGATTGATATTTGTTTGTATACGCAAAAGTTCTACAAACGGGCGGCGGAAAACGTACGTCAGCCAGCCTCAAGACTCGAGCACAAGACATGTAATGTACCCAGTGAAAACGCTAGAAACCGACCCAAAATTTAGCTAGTGACGAGCCTTTTGGGCCGTGGATCTACCCGACGATGAAAAGTCTAAACGGTGATCAACAAGTCGGTCCAGCTCGGCCGTTAGGACCGAAATCCTGCTCCACGCATAATATACTCTGGCGCTGGGCTGGCACCCCCCCGGTACCAGAGGGCTTGGTCCTGGCCGCGCGCGCTAGCGTCAGCTTCGCTCTTGTACAGGCCGAATTTCTTATCCTTCTCCTCATCCTTCTCTACCCACTGGCAGTCGCGGAAAGCGATCTGGAGATCCTTGTAGCGGAACTGGCCGCGTCCGTGATAGTGGTTGCCGAGGAGCGGGATGATGGCGTTGCTCGCCACGCGGGCGTAGTAGTGCGGGATGCGGGAAAAGAGGTGGTGAGTAACATGGTCAGATGAGATGTGGTGCAGGAAGTGTGTGCCGATGATGCCAAAGTCGCGGTCGATGGTGGCCGTGGCCCCCCTCACAAAAGTCCATGACTCCGGGGTATACTTTGGCAAGTCGGGATGGGTGTGGTGGAGATATGTGATCATGACTAACAGAAACGCACCATCGTTAGCCAAATTACTTTCATAGTTTAGCGCGTCAAGTCCATCACCGCCTCTTACCGATCCAGTGGTTGACCCATGACCAAGGCACGACGTAGACCCAGAAAAGCATCTCGAAGGATCCCAGCATCTGGTACAGCTTGTAAAGCCCCACAATGGTAGCGAAGCATCCGAGATCAGACAGCAAGATGGCTGAGACTTCTGTCTCGCGAAACAATGCTCCCCATGGATCGAAGTGGGAGTATCTCCATGCCGGCATGCCTTCCTTGATCACGGCCGAGGGCGGACACGTAATGTTAGATAGAATATACCAGTTCCATCCAATTGATTGCTGCAGCAGGATTCTCAAGAACAGAACCAACGGGGCATCCTGGCCGGCTTCATCCAGCGTCTCAATCGCACGGCCAATTTTGCGGGCATATTCAGAGCGACCAGGCGGGACATAGTTGAGATCCTTCTCTATGTGGTTGGCATAGATGTGATGGCGGCGATGAGTCGACTTCCATGAGAAATACGGCGCCAGAAGACTCGAGTGTAAGATGAAGCCTACAGTATCGTTCAAGATGCTCGAGCGGGAGAAGGCGCTATGGCCACAATCATGTGCAATCACCCAAAGCCCGGTCCAGACGATGCCTTGACAGAACCCATAGGTAAGGACGACTGCATAATAAAACACAGGAGAGTTCGACACAATGGGGATGCGAATCAAATGGTACAGAGCGCACAGAAGAATCGCTGAGTAGAACAGATCTCGAGCCAGGTAGAAGGTTGACCATAGAAGGGACGGCCGAAAGCAATAGTCCGGGATGGCCTCTTTGAGCTCACGGATGCTCACTTTCTGGTTAACGTGCTAGAAAAAGTCTCGTCAATATCATCATCATGATGCTCATGTGGGCAGCAGCGCTCTGAGCATAAAGGATCAAGCTGAAGGGATAGCACGTACGCCTCCTTCGACCAACTCGGTGGGATGAGGCTCATCCAGGGTCCTGAACCCGGTCCTCTTGGTCTCCATATCGAGTGTGTTGCGTGAAGGCGATGCCCAAACGATGCACTGCGAATGACAGAAAGGGGGCGGTTTTGGAGCTACTTCCTTGACTTGGCAGGAATGGAATAAAATGCAAGACTTGGAGCATGTTGATTAATAGCGCCCGCGCCCTTTCATTCGATTCGTGCCGGCGCGAACTCAAACTCAGCAAGGCATCAGGCATCAGGCATAAGCTGAGCCGATCGTCCTCTTCCCTTTTCCTTCCCTTCGCTTTCGCTATTGCCCGGAGACTTGTCTGCGCAACCTGTTCTGTGGAGATTTGAGCTAGGTAGAAACCAACCACGTGGGGAAGATGTGTTGTCCTTCGCGCGGCACGGTTTCTCTTCGTGAAAGCTCTATTTTCTCTCGATTGAACTCCTCGGATTTGGCAGAACCATAAGGAGTGCTTTCCTTGACCATTGTATAGACGTCAGTCAATGTCGTCTTTTAGCATTTTGTCCCTTCCATCTTTTCTGGCTCAATATATGAATCAACTCGCGATCATTCCGCGATCCTGGACCAAAACAGTACGTCGCCCAACCGGCCGTTAATTCTTCATGTTATATTAGCAGGGGTCGCAGACATGCATCATGCATGTCCAGCGTTCCGTGGTAGAGAGGAGAGTTCATAGTTGTGTGTCACATAGAACACGACGCTTCGGACCCCATTAGTTTCTGAGCTGGGGGCCAAGGGAACCCATTGCGGCTAGGTGTGATCGAAGTGTATGACCCTCCACCCGAAGCTAAAGAATGGTCAAATCACGAGGTGCCGCGACTCGGTGCCGCGACTCGGTGCCATCCTGCTTTCACGACTAAAAGGGACAAGTGTGAGACATGCATGCATATGTACGCTCGAACGCTGAACTATCTTACCAAACATACTTTTTGCAACAGGATTAGCGTCTATCATTGTCGAGATTTAAGCCGCTTGTAGCGCTTTGCTTTGGCTTATCACATCTCACTGCGTGAGGTTCCGGCTTGCAAGGGGCGATACACGTATCATGGTAGCGTCGCTTCCAGCGCGCTAGGGATGTTTTTTTTTTTTTTTTTTTTTTTTCCCAACCGGTCAAGGCTTGGACTGCTTTAGCATCGTATCGTATCCCGGTCTCTGGGCGGGAAGCGAGCCCCATTGTTTCCCTTTTTTCCTGGAAAAAGCCACCTTGAGCTTGGCCTTGTGGAGACACGCCCTAGACCGCGAGTTGGTCTCGGGTGTCAATTTGGACAAGGCGACGTCTCTGAGAGGTACTCGATTTTCACGTGCGGATGTCACCATGCTGGAAGTCTCCACGCATAGCCGCTGCGGGTGTTTCAGACACAGCTCATGTGTGCCGTCGTGTGGCCTGCTTGACGCCTCTTATGGTCGAAAAGGCATGGCACGGCATGGCACAGCTGGGCGTGGACGAAAGTTGCCGCGTCCAGGAAGAAAGAAGGGGAGCGGAGCTTGTCTGTTGGGAGGGCCAAGGGAACAGTTGTATATGCACTAGCGTTTACGTGGTTGATAGTAACGATGTTGACTGATAAGTAGTGAAAGAATCTATCTATCATGAATGGGGAAGTAATGTGTGTAGAACCCCGGTTGAAGCTCGGGTCAACTAGCTGCTTGGTCCACTTCCACCACAAGTCCGCCAAT
Source organism: Balansia obtecta B249 (assembly GCA_000709145.1). Lineage (NCBI taxonomy): Eukaryota > Fungi > Ascomycota > Sordariomycetes > Hypocreales > Clavicipitaceae > Balansia > Balansia obtecta. The sequence goes on from JFZS01000168.1 coordinate 13,909, forward strand.
CAACATGAGTTCAGCCCCCAGGGTTACCTGCCCTAAGACATCGTTCACGCCACTTCGGCCAATGGTTCGAGAGGATTCTGGACCAACGCGCTAACGTCTTTCTTAGCTTGAGTTGCTGCCTAACTGCCATGGGGCATGCGCGGCGAGGACGAGAAGATGAAAAAGCGAAGTCATATTCACCGAGCAGCCGAACTAAAGCAGAAAGCAAAAAGCAAGACGGGAGGACGAAGGCTCCCAACGTGCCGGGATCAAAGAGGGACAGGGCTGGCGTCTCCACGTCAGCCACACTCAGTAGTAGTAAGTCAATGCTAATTGCCCGCAACAATTTATTTCGGGTATCGTGATAAGCGACTCCTTTCTGTGAAGTCATTGAGGGCTGATTTTGTACGCAGCAACCCAGTCAGCTTCTCTGTCATTGGTGGTCTTAGTGCCGTCGCTATCTAATGCCGGGAGAATGACTCGGTCCAGAGATCCAGAGGATATCCATCCCGGACACCGCAAGGACTTCCACGTCGTAAAATACCGTCCAACTCGTCGATTCACCCAGTCTAGAGCCGCCGAGGTACCAGCAAACCTGTTATATCACAACATTGCAAAACCCCTCATTTTCTTCCGGGCTTTGATGTGTTGGCAGTTCCGTTCTTACGGCAGGACTCCGCATGTACGTAATGGTGCTGACCGGAATCAACAAGCCGCCAACACCAATGTACACTTTGAAAAACGCAGACGTGGTAAAAAGTGATTCGCGGTGTGTTCCCACGCCATTCCGTGATGCGCTTGACATATGTTGTGCTCTCGTAATGGTAATCCTCACCAGCCGGTCATGCGGTGGGAAAGCAGCTAGTACAGTTTCAGTCCCGATGGAGCTGTGCTTTCTTATTTTTCTTTTCTTTTTATTCTCACAATGAAAGTCATACAAGGTTTATCCGAGCTTTGCCGCGCAAAATCAACTGATCCTGGAGGTGTCAACCCTGGTGTGTGGAGAAAGGACCGGCAAACACAACGCCGGTGCGGACGGATCACGGCGAGCAACAATAGCCAACGTCGCTGCGGCCTGCTATAGCAGATCTACAACAGGAGCGTTATAAGCACCATAAGCACTACATACAGGCATGGCCCATCAAGTCATAGTTACAGGCTCTTTCTTTGGTTAGCGTTGGCGTTTCTTGCAAAGTGCGCAGCGCGATGCGAGCCGCTCTCCCCTGAATGCGTCAGACACACAAGGCATCAATAACAAAGTTACTTTGCCTGGAAGTTAGAAATAACATTGTCGATCCGCCTCGATGTGACCGACCCCGAAGTGCAAAGTCACTGACTGTGTCGCATACGTGCCAAACTTTGCAGAGAAACACGTGGTTGTGCCGAACGATCCGTCTGTCCGATGTGCAATCACATCTCAGGATTCTCTGGATGCCGCGATCAGTCAGTTCAGTCTTTGGCTTTCTACCTTAGCCTCGGGCAGCGAGCAAAGCTAGATTCAGGACTTTCCTGCTGAACCCCTCTCCCTCCCCTTGATCGACCCATTTGTTGCTCAACCATCTTTCCCCGTGCTGGCTCACTGATTCTGATAGCACGCAATTCAATATGGCATCCGTGTCCACCTCGGCCGCTTTGCCGGGCAACGAGGTTCGGCAGACAATGCTGGAGGCCCTGGAGGTTCGAAAGGACACTGAGCCAGACAGGGTCTTCGCCAAGTTGCCAGCGTCTCGCACTGCCTACGCTGATGGCTTCCGCTCTGTGACATACGCAGAGGTGTGGAGAGCTGTGAGCCGTGTCGCTTGGTGGCTGGAGGAAAAGCTCGGGAGGAGCGAGACATTTGATACCATTGCGTATCTCGGTCCCGGGGATATCAGGTACTCCATCACCCTGCTTGCCGCCATGAAGACGGGCCACAAGGTATGCATGCAAGTGCCGAACGAAGCCAAGCTGAAGGAGCATGGCAAAGACTCAGCGCCTGGTGACCCTGATACTTGACACAGGTCTTCTTCCCATCCCTACGAAATAGCAAGGTTGCTTTTGAGTCCTTATTCCGTCGCGTTGGCTGCCGCGTCGTCGTCACGACATTGCCGGAGCCCACGCCAGTCTCGCTCCTTTCTGACTGCGGAGTCTCCCAAAGGCTTCATATCCCTTCGTTGCAGGAGCTTCTTGAGACCACAGATGTTGCAGACTATGGGCGCATCAAGACGTATGAAGAAGCAAAGTATGATCCCGTATGTGTTTTGCATACGTCGGGCTCGACGGGTGCGTCATATACATTAGTATTCCCACTCACACAGAAAGATTTTTGACCCATGCATGTTAAGGCATCCCCAAGCCTTTGGTGTTTACCAACGAATTCATTGCCGCTGTACCATCAAACACATCTGTCGCGCCACCTGATGGGTTCCAAAGTCCAAACAGCTATCTCGTCAGAGACGAATGTCTGGTGACATTGCCCGCCTTTCACGTAAGTTCCTTCGCATTTCCCTGCACATATGAAACTTGCCGTCGTGCTCCATCCAATATTGCTTTTTACCGCTTCTCATCTAATCTCCCGCCATGTACACAGATGGCAGGCCTGGCCTTCACGCTTTTCGTGCCAATCTTCAAGGAGACCATCCCCGTCTACCCACTGCCGGGGCCTCCCCCTGCTCTTCACAGTCTGATCCAGGCTGTCAGTAACACCACTGTCAACTGGGCTTTAGTCGCCCCCGTAATGCTTCAGGACCTAGCACAAGACAATGAAGGGCTGACCACGTTGTCGAAAAGAGTCTCCAAGCTGGTCTATATCGGTGGGAGTCTTGCGAAGCAAGCCGGGGACGCAGTTCGCAAGCATATCCCGCTCTACCAAATCTTCGGCTTGAGCGAGGCTGGGTCATTGCCTCTTGTATATCGCGAGGACTTGTCCCAGCTCACAGACTGGCAATCAATCGAGTTCCATCCTCAGCTGCAAGCGCAGCTGCGTCATCGCTTTGACAGCCTATATGAGCTCGTGCTCACCGGCAAGTCTATACATGGGCGACGGCAACCTCCGTTTGCGATTTTTCCAGACATTGATGAGTACGAGACGGGGGATTTGTTCTCGCCTCACCCGGAAAAGCCGAATTCTTGGATTTACCAGAGTCGCGCCGACGATGTTCTGGTGTACTCTACCGGTGAAAAAGCCAACCCCGTCACGTTGGAAAACATTGTTAGCGGGCACCCGCTCGTGCGCGGTGCCGTCATGATTGGAGAGGGGCGATTCGAATCGTCGCTTCTTGTTGAGCTTGTCGAGGGCGGAGATGTTCCCGATGAGGAATTACAGTTGGCCATTGACAAGATCTGGCCCATTGTTGCAGAAGCCAACTCGGCTTATCCTGCCTATGCTCGCATCTCTCGGTCAAAGATTCTCTTCACAAAGCCCTCGGCTCCTATGGTTCGCACTGGCAAAGGCACGATACAGAGAAGGGCTACCATCGCCTTGTACAAAGGAGCCATTGACGAACTGTACAGTGATACAGCCGCCCCTCTGAGGTCCAATATTGCCTCTGATCTTGATCTGACAAACCTGGATGCCGTCTCACTGGCCCTTGAAGATTTACTAAAATATTTGACCGGTTGGGGAAACACGCCTCGGGATGAAGATTTTTTCGCCCTTGGAATGGACTCCTTGACCGTCATAAGGATGAGCAAAGAGCTGAAACATCACCCTCAACTAACCTGGATGGAGCCGAAGACGATATACGAGAATCCGTCAATCCAATTACTAGCTACTGCAATTTTGAGACAAGCATGTCACACAAACGGGTCAAAGGGGGACACGTTGGAAGATCGTCACATGGCCATGGCTCGACTTCTAGAGGAGCATATACAGGCGCTTTCGGACCTTTGCCCGGACGTAGATACTTCACGGGTCAGAGCCGATGCTTCAGATACCAACAGTCACGTTGTCCTCTTGACTGGTTCTACGGGCCAGTTAGGCTCGTTTCTCCTGGACAAGCTCCTCGCGGACGAGAGCATAGATCATATCTATTGCTTGAACAGATCCTACAACTCTCGAGCCGTGCAGGAGAGCCGAAGCAAGCAGAGAGGTCTCGGGACCAGCTTTCCGGCCAGTCGGGTCACCTTTTTAACAAGCCAACTGGGCAAACCCGACCTGGGACTCTCACCCGAAACGTTGGAGCTTCTCAAGTCCAAGGTTACAATTATTGTCCACAGTGCTTGGCCGGTTGACTTCAGCCTGTCTCACATTTCTTTCAGACCCAGTCTGCGAGGTGTGGTGAACCTGCTCGCGCTGGCAGCCCACTCAGTCGCTCACGCGTCGGTGCTTTTCCTCTCCAGCATCAGCGCCGTGGCCAACTACTCTCAGGCCTCACAACATCCCGGAGAAATGGTGCCGGAGACAATCATCCAAGACTCCAGGGCCCCGGCAACGAATGGCTACGGAGAAAGCAAGCATACCGGCGAAATGCTCATGGACTACGCCACCAGGCGTCTCGGGGTGAAGACGGGCATCGTCCGCATCGCGCAAGTCGCGGGCTCAATAGATTTTCTCCGAGGCTGGAGCCAGCGCGAGTGGTTCCCGACGCTCGTGGTTAGCTCGGGACAGCTCGGCGCGTTGCCAGAGACGCTCGGGTATGCTGATGCGCAACACCCGGCCGGCATTCTGGGCGACATGGACTGGATCCCGGTCGATCGTCTCAACGGCTTCATACTGGATAGCATGAAAGCTCTGGTGGCAAGGAAAGGAGCTGGCGACGGCCCGCTTGTCCTCCATGCCGTGAGCCCTCGTAGCACTCGATGGACAGCATTGCTGCCCACCGTAAGGTCAACTCTGTCAGGTGCCCGTCCGGGCTCGGAGCCGGAGGCGATTCAAGTAGTGCCGTTTGCCGAATGGCTCGCCTTGCTACGCGCGAGGTCGGCGTCCGGTGAGCCCGAGACGGAGGCGCCCATCTCTGGCGTGAAGTTGCTCGACTTTTACAGCAGCTTGGCCCACGAGCGCGGCGAGATGGCCCGCTTGAGCCTCACGCAGACGGAGAAATTGATCCCCAGTCTTGGGAATTGCGAGCCTCTTCGCCCGGAGTGGATGGCCGGCTGGGTCCAAGACTGGCTATCTTCAGGACAAGAGGAATAGGCCACGTACGTAGAACAAAGCAGACGGGCTCTCCATAGGAATAACCGAGCACATATTATTATTGTTATTATTATTATTTTTTTTTCCTTCTTTGTTGGGAAGAAAATGGTACATAACTATTAGTCATTAATGAGCAGTCTGAGTTGGTACCGCGATGCGATAATCACGCCATCGCTCGTTCGTCTCAAAACTACCCCGACGAGAGAATCTACCATGGGCATTTCCCTTGTGTCACCAATGCGTTCGGCTGACATTTCGTCTATCCCCGGGCAAGGAATTAGGACCATGTGCAGTTGGCAGCTGAACAAGTTGAGTGGCATTCGCTTTCTGACGCTGAACTTAGAACCGAAGACGGGCTGAACGGCTTTCGATTTTACCCATTCATGTACACGTGCTATTCCAATCTCGTAGCCAATCTCGCGGGTAATCATTTGAGCTTTGGCATTGGCAGTCTAGCTGATCGCCGCCGGGTGGTTTGCAGATGTTCTATCGACAACGCAAATAGCAGACAGATGCATGGGGCGCACGCCCATTGTCCGCGACATGTCAAAGACATGCGAGCCAGTCACCCTGTGCGCGTACAGAATTACATTCCATTTAGAATGGTTGTTGCGAGTACGGGAGTATTATTATCTGATTAAACAAGCCGACCCCATGACTGTGCATCCCGACTCCACAGGTCGCTCGAGGCAATCCAGCTGCCCCAACTATATTATATTGCTCCAGTCCAGGATTGGGATACCGTGTCGTCCATGTCTTCATTCGAGACAGATCCGCCCATCTCCATTATCCCGTACATGTCCCAAGATAAGAAGTTCTGCAGGTCGTCCAGATCTAGAGCGTCACACAGGGGTTGCGCAGGCTCAGCCTTCCGCAACGGATTGGGCACTGGCCGCTCATGCTGGAGGCTTGATTTCACTGAGACCTCGTGGCGCAAGCCCACGAGCTGGTGAGCTGCCATACTGGTGCCGTCCCAAGAAGGCGGGCCGCCAGCGTGAGGATTCTGTCTGCTGAAGCTAGAGGTTCGAGACGGGGTCTCGCTGTCAAAGCCTACGCCCTCACCAGCCCCAGGACGGGCTATTGGAGGAAAGAGGAGCGGAGGTAGAACAAATTCTGGTGTTTTAGTGTCATGTGCTTTGTTCGTGCCGTTCGACCTAATCATTCCAAGAATTAGAGCGTCCACCCTTCTTATCATGGGCATGTTTATCGGCCCCAATACGTACATGGCTGTTCTGTGGGCTTCTATTTGGTCATCCGACTCCAGACTGCTCAGCAAATCGTCTCGCGTGACAGTTTGTTGAACCTTGGTCAGCCAGCGCTCAAGTGTTGCAGACTATATACGTATAGCAGTCAGTTTTTTTTTTTACTGTTTGCACTTCAGAACAGTGGACTAGTGACCTTACCAATGACTGTGCAATTGGGAAAAGTGCAGACATCATGCGGAGAACGCGGTGATTGCTTTCAACAGCCTTCACGGCATCTTTCAATTTCGACTCCGCATCAAATCGATTCGGGTTCAGTACTCGGGCAACATAGTACAACATGACACGACTGCTGTCATACACAAAGAAGGGGAGCAAGCTGTCCGACAAGAGACGGGAGCCATGCTCGGCTGCTTCTGCCAGAATTTCCGCAATCTGCTGAGCATGATAATAACAGTTGGCCTGGGCAGTCTGGAGGAAGTCCTGATGTTCAGGTGGAAAGGTGAAAGGCTTCGGCAACTTGAAGAGGTCAGGCATGGCGAGTTTATAGAGCTCAAGGTAGTTATGATGATAGGTGCAGTGTATGAGCACTAATGCCCCCAATTGATTGGAATCGAGACGGGCGTAGATAGTCTCTGTGGTATATTCGACAAAGTCTGGCAGCTCACGACGCCATGAGTTGAGATCTGCATCCAGGGCAGCGAAGAGAGAATCCGGTTGCCAGGGCGGAGGCCCGGTATGCAAGTGGTTCACATATCGGACAATTCGCTTCCAGAGAGTTACAACCCGAATGTAGTATGCCATGAGGCCCATATTGGCGGCAGGTCGTCGAGGGACTATAGCCGGTGGGAGGAATTGCAAGACATGACCTACGCCGAGGGTCTCGGTCACGGACGGAATTCGTAGGCCAAAGTTTCGCTCATTGGAAGGCAGCTGGATTTTGATGTCATTCTCCCGCAGCAGCGTCAGCTGGTCTACTCCGCTGCCAGCCCAAGCATCCAACACGTAGCATGCCCACATGAGACGGCGACGACTCTCTCTCGAGGCCACAGACGGCGCTGCGCTATCATCCTGGGTGCACAGAATGTCGGCATTGTACTCGGTGTTGATTTTGAGAGCATGGGCCATTCGTACAGCCAAGCCACTAATCATTAGAGCTTGGCCGTACTCGCCGAGTCGAAAATGAAAGTCGTGAAGCAACACAGCGGTCTGAGAAAAAGGTCAGGGATATATACTCCGAGGTAGATTGCTGAAGCATTATACCATTAATCTTTGGACAGATATTTTGCCAAAATTGGCCAACATGAGACGCTCAGCCGTCTTGGCCCACTGATTTCCAGCGTTCTTTAAGAAGGATGGCGGGGTAGCGAAGTCTCCTTGACCAGCGGTCAAAACAAGGAATCTGGACAATAGTTAGCGATCCGCGGTTCACGGCCAACAATGTAATGTCTAGTAGAAATACGCACTTGGCTCCGTGAGCACAAATGATGTGCAAAAGCGCCGACTCATCATCAGAGCTGAAGCCCTTGTCTAGCTGTCTCATGAAAGACGGCTTGTGTATGAAAGCGAAGCAGCGAAGAGGGTGCAGGTTGGAGAAGTACTGCTCAACGACGCGTCGAAGGTTCCGAGTTGCCGGCAGATTGGGAGATAATAGCCTGCTGGGCATGTCAGATGATGGGAAGAAGACGCGATGTGCAATCTGCGTATTGGTGCTGCAACTGACCAGGCCAATGGATGTGAGGCTAATTGTTCGGTAGAACAATGCTGGGGCTTCGAACCAGCAGCTACAGACGCAGTGCTGGCCTCGGCGATGACGGACGACTTGTCGTTGATCTGATTGACAGACTTGAGGGAACTCTCGCGCGCGGGAATACCGTCCTCCACGGCCGTTGATCCAGTCTGGACTGTGTCAGTCGTCGTGCCGTCCATCTCCATCTCCGTTGGACTGCCGTCATCTTCATCCACGGATGTCGCCTGCGACCTATTCAGATTGTGAGTCCATCTCGGGGCCGCGACTCCATCGTAGACGCACTGAATGCGCTTCGCGGAACACCTGGAGCATTTCGGTCGCTCGCCGTTGCACTTGGTCTTGGACAAGCGACAGCTCTGACAAGACCGGTAGGTGCGGATCTTGCGCAAAGATATGGGCGACGAAGAAGGCTGGGTCCCGCTCGGAGTCGATCCGTCATCCGCGACACATGCGAGTTGAAGTCGTTCACAGTTGCGGCAGCCGTTTGGCCGGCCATCGCATTTGACCTATTTGCATTCATTGCCTTGGATTAGTAAGGTGTTTTAAAAAACTCGGCCAACTTGGCTGAGGTGAATGAGATCCACATGGGCGAGTTAAATGTCCGCCCGGCTTGGGTGTCTCTACCTATATAGGTAGGTACGGAGGAGTAGTGCGTGCTTGCCCGCTCTTGCTCGCTCTTGCTTGCTTCTTTGCTTTGCTCTTGCTTTGCTCTTGCTTTGCTCTTGCTTTGCTCTTGCTTTGCTCTTGCTTGCTCCTGCTTGCTTGCTTACCTTGCGTGCCCTGCACACTCGACAGCCCATGGTGCTGCCTCTTCGCAACGACGCAGCGGTACAACATGAGAGGAAAAACACAGAGTCGCAGCATCTGCAGATGGAGAAGCGATCCAAGAATGAATCCCGAGGGGTTTTAAACCCTCGCACCGCGCCGTCCGGATCGTCATGTTCCCCGGAAAAGGTCATGTCAGAGCATATCGCAAGCAAAAGCGACCTGCCGAGCGGAATTCTCACCGGGTGATTGGCCAAAGATAAGTGGACAGCGGCCGAGGAGCCGACTGGTGTGTGGGTGACGTTAGCGACGGTCCTGGTGGCGTGATCAAGTCGTTGACAAGGCGTCTTCGGCGTCGCGAGTTGCGGGCGTACTGACTGCCTGGGGCAGGTGCGAGCGAGCATTAGAAAGAAAATGGGGGAACGAGAAAAAGATGGCACTTTGATGCTTCTTGTTCACGCTCTGGTTGTTACTGTAATAATACCCTGACGAGCTTCCTATCAGTTGTCAGTTGTCAGTAGTGCCGGCAGCCGGGGATCCATGCTGTTTAATATGTGTGAGACATCGTAGCCGGCTCCTAATGTATCTATGCTCTCATGATTCATCACTTCAGCAGCCGCGGGCCGTCAATATCTTCATGTGCGAGGCGCATTTTGCATCGCATTTGCATTCTGGTTTCCCGGTAATCCCGGTGTCAGGCAAGTCTCCTCGTTCCTTGCTTGGTTGGCATGCTCTTGCTTCACCACGCCAGTTCATGTCTCAGTCTAATATCCCCGCACAACTCAGCCACGCAATATCATTCCTCTACCTTGAACTCCCGCACCATCACCTAGATATCTGCAGGATGGGCTTTCTCTCGCTTCATCCCACTTCGCCGCAATGCATTCTCGACCGCCACGATGTCATCCACGCAGCAGACGTGACGGATTTCGGCCCCGATCGACTGCCGATAGTATAGCGTCAACATGGCCGATGACGCTGGCGGGGAAAAGACGACGTCGACAGTGGGAATTCGTGGAAAGGGCCTCTTGGGAAGCTGTCCTTGACATTGAAATTTTGTTGGAGACACCGAGGCTTGTGACCAACTATTCGATTAAAGGGTCGTGTAAGAGCCAGCCTCTACGGAAACCTAGGGGCCAGCAGTGTTTATGGTGTGTCAACCATGCGGTGCGGTGAGGCCAACGTCCTGCCGCATCAACACTCTTGCCATCTTGGCAAGGAGATGACGCAGATGCCATCGCAGTCCACCACCCAGCGTACCCACGTAACACAGCATAGTTCATAATCAAGTCGGACGCCACTGCTCCCCCCAAACCGGCCTGCCGTCATTAATGACCATGAGCAGAAGCATTGGCATGTGCTGGCATTTTTGGTGCGGTCTCGTCCGCAGCTGGAACCAATTCTTCATCGTTTTCCGCCGGCCACAAGGCAAGATTAGCAATAGACAACCACACGAGGCGGGAAATACATGATAATAACAATAAGTACCCGTTCCTAAGTCTTAATGTTGGTCGTCGGGCAAGTCGCCCAGGCACCTAGGTGTCTAGATATAGAAAACCATTGGCAAGCCGAATTATATCACCATCAGTCATTCACGCTCCAATTACCAGGATAAGGGGCTGTCAACGTCTGAGATCACCAGGTGTGCGCACTCTGACTGTAATGCACTGATTCGACCACGTAGGCCATTCCCATGATGATGCTACTGTACCGCATTTAATGTGCTATCTGTGCCTCGCGGCATCGTAGCATCCCGTCAAAAACTCCCATGAAAAGCTATAGTGGGAAAAATAAAAACAAAAATCAGCGCTTCCATTCCCCCGTGTCTCGTCCATCACTAGAGCAATTGGGCAGCCGTGCATCAACAGAATTCCGCGCCCCTGCATTGGCGGCCGATGATTTATAATATGCCGACGTGGCCGAGCAAGGGTCGTGACACCAGTAGATAGGGGGAGGGGGGTCTTGAAGCCCCCGGATCCCAGAGAAGCGGTTCAAGGAAAGAAGAATAGTTAGTTCATGGTGGGAGGTATCCTGAAACGCCAGACCGCTTGTTGTGACCGCCCGGTCCCTATATCACGCGTCGCCATGTCAATAAAGAAGAGGAAAAAAAGAAAAGGAATCATAAGAAAGAGGACTGAAGGAAGCATCAATTGCGCAGTCCCTGTATCGCAGAGATATCCCATTGTACTCCCACATCATGCAGGCTTTCAAAAAAAAAAAAAAAAAAAAAAAAAAAACTCAAGAAATCAGCCTTCGGCTTCTAAATTTGGTATCAGGTGAGTGAAGGTGGTGTCATGTAGTATCAAAGTCCCAGTCCAGCCAACAAGGCAAAACAGCCAGTCACGCATCTGCTGTTGGCGAAAAGATGTCGATGCGTTGCAGAAAATGGTTGAGCAGCTATCTAGACACCATCCAGAACCCGGTCTTGTCATCAATTGCGAGTTTTGCCCGGATTGTGTCTCCCGTGCACCGAAGAGACAGGTGTATAGCTCGTTGGGAATAAGCATCCTCGTGCAAAACCAAACCAATACCGTAGACATGTGTGCGTGAAATTTCCATGTAAATGGCGCAGTAATCCAAAGAAGCAGGTTTTCAAGTCGCACAAAACGGTCATCCATACGCCGTTGGAAGTCAAGTAGGGCTGTTTCCGCCTTCCCAATCAGGCCGGCGCCGCCGCCGGCGCTCGCCAATCAATCAACGACGGTGTGGGTCCCCAATAAGAAGCCCTCCATGCTTTCTTTTGTTGTTTCTGACTTTCACTTACGCCATGGCTTGCAGCAAAAAGCTCCGCAACAAGTTGGCGCATCGCCGACACAATGCACTCGGTGGGACGGGTGAAAAAAAAAATCTCAATGGCCCCCATTTTCTGCTTGGTAGCCCGAGTAAGGGTACGGCCCTGCAAGACTCCAAGAATCCAGTTCCATCTCGGTACTTACATTTTAGTGCTTCGCCAAGGTATCCAAAACTTTCGACAGTGGGGGCGCTGAGCGGACCGCGTTGCATATTGTAACATTGTGTGTGTGTATTTGCGCCGTGTGCGCCAAGATGCCAGGTTGTCAATGCATCTCGCCCCGTTTGATAGAACCGCTGCTGTAACGTGCCGTCTGCTCTATGACGTTTGCCCCTCGAAGTCGTGTTCCGAGGCACTGATGCATGGTGTCCAGGTTGGCCTCTTTGCGGGGGACACAAAAGAGGAAAAGGGGAAGAATAAGAAAAACAAGAAATTTTTTTTTCCCCTTCGTACAGGGTTGGTCACACATACTGCTATGCTAGTATGTCGCGGGTATCCACCTGGTTGGAACACCGTTAGAACCAACGTTATATGGTTTCGTCGACGGTCGCCGAGGTGGTAGTGCCCAACGAGCACGACCGGGTTTTTGGTTGTCGAGTTTGCCCCGACGGCGCATTGCCATCTCCATGACGGCAATGCGAATAAAGTCTGGGTTCTCTCGCATCTCGCGCTGTCGCATGCCAGGCACAAGAGCGACCTGATGGCCAGTCTTGGTCGCGGGCTGCGAGCTGTTGCCGTTGCCCACATTGCTTGCAGAGGCAGGAGATATGGGATTGGCCGAAAAGCCAGGTGTACGAGGTGAAGGTGGGGCCGATCGGGACCGCTGGATCTTGTATGTTTGCATTTGGATAGAGGCGGAATATGCTGCAGTTGATCGCGCTTTTGATTGCGAATTCAGGTGACTGCTCGTCGTAGGGTTGAGATAGCGGCGTAGTTCGGCAGAGGGCATCTCCTCCGTGACCGGTGGTCGGCGTTCGTCCATGTATGGAACATTGGAATCAATTGTCAAGATGGATCGGGTTAAGAGGTCGTCCGCCGGGATGGATGGAAAGTTGATACTGGAAATTGACTTGGCTGCCGATCGTAATGCTCGCAGCGAAGCCGTCAAGTTGGACTTGAACGCAGACCTCAACGGTTTGAACGGTTGTAGCAGAGGGTATGACACGGGCTCCTTCTCAGGCTCCCCAGAAGGGGGTAACCCAGTTGCTTCTCGATGCAAATCGTCCACAACAGCCAGAGGATGTTCCTCAGTTGCATCAGGTGGTGAGCGGACAGGTTCCAGAGACTTGCGCACGGGACTATGGCGTCGCCTGGCCGATATGCTGATGCTCCTAGGTGTATCGACAGATGAGGTGCAGTCCGTCGCGGATGATTCTTCTCCTAAAGAAAGAATGGAGTCAACAGATATGGTTCTGGCTAAAAGTGACCCAGCATTGCTTTCTATGGCACTGAGGTCGTCATCTGCCAAATCCTCAGGGGGGTGATAGTAGCAGATCCAAGGGTTTACGGCTGAGAGGGAGGCCAAAGGCCTTTTCTGAAACATGCTGGTCGCTCGCGGCTTCATCTGCAGTGATGGTACGCTCTGCCGAAGGTCGCTTCCTTTTTGGTCGGGGAATGTCGGTTATGGCTAGGAGAGCTGCAACTGAGGGGGAGATGGAATCCGGAGAATGAATATGTTTAGGTTGCCTCCGGCGGTGAACAGCTTCCGTCTTTATATGGCGGGTACTGTCCCGAGCACTTCGCGAGGGAATCTGAACCGGGCTCGTGGGAGTATTTGGTCTGCCATGTCCGGTGGTGCTGTTCGTTTCCCTCGCTTGTCGCTTAGCCTTGTTGCGGATTGTCATTGTTGCATGGAAACCTGACGAGGTCGAAGTTGAGCTCAAAGATGAGTAACTGGAGGAAAGCGTTCCAACGGAGTTGACTGTAACGGTAAGAGCAAGGTCGTCGTCGTCGTCGTCGGCCTCTCCGTCCCCGTCCTCGTCTTCGTCTTCGTCGTCGAAAGCACACGCTGGCGCATGCTTGGATGCTGCGCAACTATATCTGGTAATGGCTGAAGATGCAAGTCGAGTCGTGTTGCAAAGAACAAGCTTCGTCTGTGTTATGCGTTGGCTCGAGGTATTATATGGCTCGGGAGTGGATGAAGTGGGCAGCCTTGGATAATTTGAGAATAGGGATCCCATGGCGCCGGAGACTCAAGATAGTGACGGCAAATGACTGGGGCATACTCAAGAAGCAGCGACAACAGGAGAGACAAACGGTAGGGTTGCAGCTCGCTCTTGACTGTTTCAGGGGACTTATTCCTGGCTGAGACCGGGGTATGGATATCGCCTGCCTGTCGTGGTACAAGGTCCGTCTGGCTGCCCGCTAATATACAACAGAACTCGACGAACCCCTGTCGCTTCTGCCGGGCGTCTTGGAAGCAAGAAGCTTGCTGTCGCGTGTCGGCGGATACACCGTTACGATAACAAGGAGGAGGAGCCCAAAACAAAGCGCCCAAGACGGATCCACACGGCGGGACACGCGGACAGGGAAGCAGTTCCACGGCAAGAAAGATGACGAGGTGGTTGCGGACGAGAAGGTAATTAATTTATCTCAGGTACCTATCTATAAGTAGGTACCAGGTATGGATGGATGGATGTACAGCCGGCAGCACCGTGCGTTTGCAGGCTGGGGTGCGTTGGGTTGGTCGAGTCGAGTCGAGTCGAGTCAAGTCAAGTCGAGTCGAGTCGAGTCGTCGAGTCAAGTGGATGTGAAAAAGTTCAAATCGACGAGACCTGAGAAGAGGGCAGCCTGCTCTTGGGGCCTGAGGGAAATGCGAGATTGACAGACAGAGAGATTGAAGGACAAGACGGTTTGTCCTGTCGTATACTCCGTATCTGGTCTGATAGATTCCGGAATGAACGGTTGGATTCTAAGGAAGGGCAGCAGCCACGCCGCCAAGTCACCCCCTCCTATTAGCGAATCAAGGATTGTGGAGGAGGAGCCGACCCCAGACGCAAGACACAAGACACAAGACACCACGGGACAAGTGACAGCGCGATCGCCCGAGTCAGACAGAACAAGATGTAATGTGTATCGATCGTCTGCTGGGGGACTCACAGAACGCAGGAATCCACTCGACTGAGCCGCGGATTATGAATCGTGCATAACAGGGTATCGCCAGCCGCGGTTCTGATTCTCGTCTGCACAGTCGAAGTTTGTGAAAGTCAGTCTGTTGATGTGGCACGCCATGATTCCCAAGCATCAGGACCACTGGGAAAAGAGGGGGGGAGGCCACACTTGATTCCATGGCATGATTGATTCACTCACCAATCAATGTCGTCTTGCGAGTTGCCAGCAGACTTGCCAAAGTCTTATTCTTTTTTTTTTTTCTTTCTTTCTTTTTTTTTAAAAAAAATATTCCTTTTGAACTAGAATAGGTGCGCCGGTCAAGGTAACAGCTGGCAATGACGCAGACAGGTCCGCGAAGGGAAGGCAACTTCAGGACCAAACACGGCGCTTTCCTGCTTTCGGACACGATGGCACCAACTTTTGCGTCTCGCACCTGCCACGTAGGGCAGGAACGCAGGACCAGGACCTAAATCGCGCAGATGATACCAGACGGAAACATTTGCTCTGGCCCTATTGACGTTGACCATGCAGATAGTACGGCGTCGCTGCTTCGCGCTCGCATCGAATGCTCATGATTTATTGACTCATCACGTCTTGTTTATTGGGCACCCAGAAGCCAAGTCGCCGAGGGATAATACGATGCAGCATTTGGGTTCTAATTCAAAATCACAGGCATCCGACACCCGTTTTCCTGGTCTGAGACACAGAAATAGTGGCAGACAGCAATATTGTGCTGGGATGACTTGGCCATCAACATACTCGATTTGACTGTCAGTTATCACCAGCTCCTTTATTGGCTGTTGCGGCTTGTCCAGGTGGACGACAGACGACACACCATCTGTTCTGTCAAGTATTCAGCCTGGATGGCAAAAGAAACATGGTCTACCCGCCCCCTTTTCCTGCCACGCACGGTTTCGCTGCAGATCATTTTGCTTTTGCATACGGGTGAGCAAAGGTGTCATTAGCAATTAACACTGGATGTCTCAGCCCCCTCCCTTTGGCACAGCATTACTCTTGTCGGTCGCTAATCTTTCCGCAACCTGGAACTTGGCGGCGGGCGAATGGGCTGTTTGTTTGGTGGTACGATATTTCTGTAACTAACAAGTCACTACTCGTTCTAGACTAACCCCCGTATTTCTGGCTTTCTAGGCTTCCCGCTCACATGGTGGTCATCAGCTGACCCTGTGATTGAATTTGGCGCTTCAAGCCCCCACTGTCCCACGAGATACCAGCTGAATGGACGCTCTGTAATACCGGCTGCCCTACGGAGGAGTACCTGGCCTTGAAATCTGCGTTGTACGTTAAAGGCTGGCGACGAACGACGATGACCACGCTCACTTCACGTGGGCATGCACCACCGTGCTACCCCGAGCGGAACGAGTGCCGCTTGAACTCAACAAGAACCGGCCAATGTCGCTGTTGATATTTGCTATTAGGCAGATGATGATAAGAAAGCCTCGGGCTACTGACACGTACTAGAAGCAGAGTGGTCCTTGCCCATTGGCATAGTGCACTACGGAGTAGACCGGAGGGGATGAGCGACCATCCGCAGCGTTTCCATTTCCGATGCGATAAGGATTGTGAGCAATAAGATAAATCCATAAATGTCACTGGGCCCGTGTGCAGGGGTCCTGGTCAACCACTTCTAGCGACAGGCCGGAAGTGAATGGGTTGAAGAGGTTTGTCCTGCATCTAGTGGGCGCTAAAGGTACAATACCCGAACTAACAAATTTACGGGATTGAATGTAACGTGATTGCATTATCAGTTTGCGTCGATGCGACCTCGAACGAAATAAGGAATGTCGCTTAGGAATCGTACATCGATGGCAACGTGGTTCATCAACCAAGGGCTCTCATGAACTTTTGTAGCCCTGATGTTAGGAACCAGTTTTTTCAAAATGAGGCGATGCTAACAAGAACTCCGCTTGTCTGTGCCTCGATTCCCTCCTTGGCTTCGATATGGTTGTTCCAGTAGTCACAAAATCTTGTCGTTCCTAGGACGGGTACCAGACGCAGAACGCTTGAAACAGGGTGCTCTCGAGCGACTCGCCTATTCTCGCCTTTGCTCGCCCTTCGCCCGTCACACCCCCATTCCAAAAGCATGGTGAGCCGTTCGCAGCCCAACAAAACGGTCCTTATCATCGGCATCTTATTTGCTCTCAGGTCGCACGCGTCATGTTGTCATACCCACCAAAATGCGGGGGACAGAGGAGTGTGTGTGTGCGCGTCACACGAACCGGGCTGAAAGTTGACGGGCCCGTTGGAAAGGGTGATACTTGGGCTGCGTGCGTTGCATGATGCCAAGTGAAGTGACCACGTTTGCCGTCTGGGCACGGGAAACTTGGTGCGGGATGCGGTTGGTGTCGAAGCCCGTCGTTGAATTGATTGCATTTTGTGCAGGGTAGTTGGTTAGCCTAGGACACCTCGACTCTGGATCGAGCACTATGCGAGGGCGATTGACGCAGCAGGCGGACGAGCAAATACTTTGTATGGAAGCATGGTGGGCATTCTAATGTGACGGGCGCAGGACACAGCTCAAGTAATAGGGTAAACCATGTACGTCTGCAAAGCATTGTAAAATACACCACTGCAAATATCTACATAACAGGCGCAGGACACAACTCATGGCAACGCGCTCAAACGACAGCACAACGTTACGAGGAACCAATGCACATTGATACGGTAGCCCATTATATTGCCAAATCGTTGATTCCTATCTAAATAACGAAAGCCACCCATTTTGAGGTCTTACAGTCCGTTCAATACAAGAGTACTACAACGCCTCGTCGCTTAGAACAACCAAGACAAGAAGGACAAAAAAATAAAAATAAAGGCAGTTATATGCAGTCATGTCATGGTTTAAAGATAAGAAAAGAAAATAAAAAAAAACTAAAAAAAAAAAGGCTTTCAGCCAGCTTTAGTGCGTGCCTGGGTCCAGCTGAGTTTTCTTTCTCGGGGCGTTTTGATATCCCTCGTGCTTTCGTCGTCGGCCGCCATGTCTACGCTTTCGTCTAGGAGACTGCTGGTTTCTCGTCTGCGGCTCGTAAAGGCGCTGAGCCTGTCTCGAAGGCTGCCGCCGCCGCCGCCGCCGCCGCTCTTCCGGCTGTGTCCCGAGTCGGCGCTGCTGGCGCTCGTTGACGGTCGGGCCTCCCCCCCGCCAAGGTAGCGCAGGACCTGGCGATGGTTATTGGTGCTCGTGATACCGCCGCTTGATGAGGGGCGCAGGCGATCGATGCCCAAAGCCGTCTCGCCACGGCCTTCGACGGGCGTGGGGGGTGTCGTCATGGACAGGAAAATCGGCGCGCTGGGTCCCGTGTGCGATGAGCCCCCGGTTCGGTACGATCGTCCGCTGGCCACGCTGCTGCTACGGCTGGTAGACCGCGGGGCCGGGATACTGCTGTGCGTGCTGCCCCGCGTAGACCGCGGCGGAGATCTCGAGTAATCGACTGGTGAGGTCCCGTAGAAGCTTGACGAGTCGTCGCTGTCATTGACGCTCGCTGCGTAATGCTGAGACGAAGACGATGGCGTGATCAGGACTGAGCTGCTGGCCATTTCTCGTAGCTTGCTGCGTTGCTCGGCATTCGGTCGATGCTTGGAAAACTTGTTGCCGATAATCGCGCCCGTATGTGAGATGAGCGCCTTCACCACCGCCTTCTTCAGAGCAAGTGCCAGATCCAGGTTCGACCACGTCTTGTTCTGCCACTCAATAGTCGGAAGTCTGAAGACAAAGTCGTGCACGTCCTCGACGTTGCGCTGGTCTTTGCCCTTGTAGCTGAGGCAAAGGACCACCGATGACATTCTGATATGGGCAAACGTCATGTAGTTGTTCGCTCGGTTGATCATCTTGGTAAGATCGTCCGACTGCTGCTGTTTGTCATCTGTCTGAGACTTTCCACCGCGCCAGCGAGAATATTTTCTAGGTTCGACAGACTCTTTGCTATCCTTGTACGAAACGGTGCTTGATCGCGCGACCATACCAGGTCGCGGTCCGCTTGTACTTCGCAAGGATTCGTAAGAAGCCTTTTTGACAAGAGAAGACTTTCCAGTATGGCCGGATCGGAATAGTCTGAATGTATGGCCCTCACCGCTGTTGACACTGAGAGTCTTCCTCGGGTTGCAATCCTGTCCGTTGTTGGAGGTTAATGTCGGGCGCAAACGCAATTCGAGTGATCCGGCCCGCGTTGTAAACCCTGATGACGAATCCTTGTCCGTAGCAGAGGCACCCAAGCGGCCGCCCGAGCCGTTCAGAGATCCGCTGTCCTCGTCCTCGGGTGTGAGTAGGCTATGCTTGACCATGAGAGGAGAATCGTTTTTGTTGTCCTTTTCTCCTCCTTCCATCCCCGGGAAAATGTATTCAAAAAGGCGTTTGCCGGCTTCACGCTCCAGCTGAACCTTCATCGGCACCAGTTCGACTTCGAAGCGATCCATCACTGGGATACCCGCAATAGCCTCCAGCATGTGCCAATAGACTCGAATCATGTCTTGCTGACCGTCTGGCGGACCTGGTTTCTCCATATCTTTGTAGGGAGCAATGATGGTTGGATACGTGGCATCGGGAAGCAGGTTGAGGCCGAGAACTTTGCCAACACGAATCAGGTTCATGTGAGAACCATCTGAGTTATCCGTACGGTCATACTCGACGTCCTTGAGCTGCAGTTCGACAAGCGGCTCGTTTGAATCTTGAATGAGATGCCAGACGATATCCCGTGCCGAAATGCTCCACTTCAAAAGTGCGCTCGTATCGCTATCTGTATCGTACTTGCGCTGGGAGGTGGTGATTGCTTTCATCATGAAGAACAGTTCGTCTTCACAAGCCGCTAGATCTCGTTCTAGAGCAATGCGATCCTCCCATCCCTTCTTATCGAGGTAGTTGGAGTACACTTGAAAGTGGCCCTTGATCTCTTCAAGTTGTCGAATGCGCTCTTGCAACTTCTGCACCATCTGGGGTGTGCCGCTGAGGTCACTAAAGTCGGATGCGAGTATGATCTTCTCCAGGCGCTCACTGCGAGTTTTTTCCAGTGGTTCGCTATACATGAGCAGGTCAAGCACAATGACGTACATGGCATAGTATTGCGAACTGTTACAAAGGGCTCGTGCTTGGGGAAATTCGACCCATAGATTATCGGACCGGCATTCAGTGTTTTCAGTCGATTCAACATCTTCACCATCGGTCCTACTTACTTCATCATTGTATTTGAGACGCAGATTGTTGTACTTGTCGTATCGGAGCATGGCTGAAGTCTTTTGCACAACCCGCTTGAACCCAAAAGGATCGGCTTGGAAGTTGAACATGACTTCCATTGGGACCCAGGGCGGCCAGGCTGATCCGTTCGGTGCCCCATACTTGCTTCCTGCATACATGGAAACCAGACTGGTCGAGAACCACTTCTGGTGAGTAACGAAAAATTGCGTGCTGTCCATGTTGACGAGGAAGCGGCGCTGCACCAAGCCACTGACAGTATCAGAGATTCTCTCCTTGTCCATAACTTCAAGGACCTTAAGCTCCATGCCCTTGGCCGTAATCATGACGACGTGTTTCTTGTTTTTCTCACTCTGTAACTGAATTTGTGGTGCTATCAGACGGACATGGTAGCTGCTCTGTGGGCTGAATTCACCTGATATACCGCCCTCCAAATCCTCGATAGATCCGCAGCTAGCATCGCCATCTGAGTCAAACGTGGTGCTGGTAAAGCGATTGCCATCCCGGAGAATGCTTTTGATGCGATCCTCCAAATCAGCAGCGCTATTCTTGTCGCTTGTGCTGCTCGGGTTGGGTGACGCGGTACCACCATTTGCCGCTGCAGGTGCGGTACTCTTGTTCGTCTTGCCTCCCTTTGGCTTGCTCTGCTCCTCAACTATGTCAAGAATGAACTTGATGGCAGGTCTGGAAAGATAGTAGACGAATCCCCTTCTCTGACTATTCTGATGAATATAACGGAGCACTATATTTCGAAGCAAGTTATTCCACTTCAATTGCATGTTGTGGATGACGAATCGGTTCTTGAATTCGCTCTCGAAATCTGATGTGGGCGGCATGTCGACTCGGTCATCAGAGCTCGCCGACAAAGAAGAGGGGTCCGATGGCCTTCGTTGCCCATTGCTTTGCGCCCGTGATTTGCTCTGCATTTGATCCAACATGGTCTTTAGAAACAGCTCCTTGTCTTTCAAAACATTTGTATGCTTTCTCAGTGCTTCGAAATTTTCGACAAGCTCGGCGTCCTCTGAATTTGTCTGAATAACCCTCAGCTCTGCTTCGCCAAGCTCTCTTGAATGTGTTTCCATTTGCAGAGCAAGTTGGTTGAGGCGTTCTTGGATGAGCTGGCTCTGCACTCGCTTAGGGTCGTCATCGTGGGTCAATATGCAGAAATGCGTCGGTTCGTCGCCAAAAGGACTGGTCCGGGTTGGGTCACCAGCAATGATACCTCCGATATCAGTCTGGCGGAAGTAAGTTGAGCGCGGCGCAAATGCAAGCGGCAAAATTTTGGTGTCCGGCTGTGGTTCGGTCGGCAAGATCCAGTCAAGTTCGACAAAGTCATCCATATCGATCCAGCTAAAATCTTCGTCTGGAATGGTGAACTGTGACAGGTCTGGTTTATCATCTTGGTTGGCAATGAGCGATGATATTGACCCTTTCTTTAATGCCTCCGTTGTTGTGCCCTTCAAGCTTGCTGAGACGGCCCGAACGTCACAATTCGACAGGTCAAGCTGGCATGCATGAATCTTAATACCCGATGTCCTGCTCTGCGTATTCTTTCCCTTGGAAAGCGTGTTGAATTCTTCCCGCCGCTGATGAAGGTCCAACATAAAGCTGCCGAAGCGCACCTTGAGGCCAGTTGCCGAAACCGCATTCGCCGCGTAGTCATCTGCGTCTTTGTGCTTGTAGATATGACTGAGGAACAATGGAGCTAAAAGAAGACTGTATTTGACAGTGGCTAGATGTCTTCCAAACTTCTTGCTGTTCTTTTCGCGACCTGGCCATAGATTGCCTTGCCGGATAGGAAGAGACATAGGTTGACCAAATAGACCCCACCACTGGAAGAAATGAGTGAAGAAGCGGGGAGTCAAGTGTACTGTATTGTAGCTTCTCGACGGGTCTGGGTTCTCTGTCATCCAATCTCGATCGACGGGTGCCCGTACAGCAATAGAAAGGTGGATATGCCGACTTCTGAAGCCTCTCAGAGCATCATACGGAAGATCGTCCTCGGTGGGCTTGGCATAGATTGGATTCTTAAGCACCACCTGATAATGAGGCTTAAAGGAGAAATTTCGTTCTCCATTCTCGATTGCTCTTTCAAACAACAAGCCTACCATCCATTGAACCTTACCGGAGAGTTTCATGACCACTTTCTTGAAGATGGCGCCGTCTTTTAATATGTCTCGCGCGCTGCGGCCACTGTCTTGCTCTCGACGGCGAGCAGTTTCGCGAACTTGGTGGCTATAATCCGGGATAGCCAATATATACTCGCCGCTATCAACCGTCATGAACTGCTTGGGGTTGTCCTCGGCATTAATATGCCACACCACGTCATTACGCCAACACATTATGAATCCAGCGCCGCTGCCTGTCACCTGGTACGGATCTCTAGTGCCTTTGAGTGCCAAATGCATATCGCCGTCTCCCTTCCAAGCTACATGAATGCGTGAATGAGTGTTAAGGCGCAATTTGTCCCAAAAACCGACACGCTCGGATGGATCCACTTGCGGCTTCGTAAATGATTCGATCACCATCATCATGTCTTGCACAGCAGGTTGGTAGCAAGGCCCCCAAGTTATCCGAGTTGGCAAAGCCGTGTTGATGTCCACAAACACTTCCGAGAACGACTTCACGGGTCCGATGGTTCTTCGTACCTCAATCGCAAAGCTGCCTTCGTTGGATGTCATAGGGTCACTGCTTCGGGGAGGTAGGACGTTAACGCGAACTTTGCGGGTGGACTCGTGGCCTCGGAACTCCTCAGCCAGTACTAAGTTGGCCTTTAGAAAGATAGATGGAACTCTTGAAGATTGTCCCGTTTTGAGGCCAGGAATGTGCAATAATGGTAGTGGGTAATCCCGCAATAGCATTCGCACTTCGCCCATCTGTATTGCTATGTGCATGGGAACAAGCAGTCCGTATTGCATGTCTTTGGGCATCCCTTTGCCCACTTTGTGAATGAATTCTGGTAGGTCTTTCATCGGAAATGTGGGTTTATCGACAATAAGATGAAGGTCAGATATCAAGGCAGACATTAACGCCGGTCGCGGGGGCACCTCTAGGATGTTTTCAGTCTCCTCTACATCATCTGGGAGATGGTTAGGTCCCCAAAACATATGCCGCAATTCTCGGATGCCGTTTTGCGACGTCTGATAGGCCCGATCTATGCGCCTCTTCCAGGCTTGTGAATTGAATCTTTGAAGAACAAAGTGAGCCTCTTCTTCGGACACCTTGGCATTGCCAGGAATGCCCATTTGCTCCCTATCTGGATCATATCGTGGCATCGTGCCGCCATGAATCTTGTGTCCAGTGTCATCTGCCTTGTATGCGTCTGCGCTTCTGCTTCTGAACCAACGTGATGATTTCTCATCCGTTCGGCCCCGTGTGAATATAGATCGAGCCCGTGGCTTACCACTACCTTTTCTAGCCTCCTCATCGCGAACCTTCTTAGCCTTCACGCGGAAGGCTTCCTCCCGGGCTAATCTTTGCGCCTGCTCTTCGCGTCCAGTGCGATAGATAATGCCCAGTTTCCATTCAAAAGAACCATCCTCCAACTCCAACAGAAAGTTTCGAGAGCGGAAAGACACTTTAGGGACACGCTTGGGGGCTTCCGGCTTCTTCTCGAGGATATACTCGTTAGTTCCGGTTTTAAACCGATGGTGAAGCTGCTGGACAGACTTGATCACGTTGGTAATATTGTCGGTAATTCTGGCGACAATGACCTCATGCGGTACGGCAATGCGCAATCCTTCTGTCGCCACATCAACCATTCTCTCTGTGACATATTCACCTGTCGTAGACTTGTGTTTGGATTCTCGCAGATCGACACGGCCATGCTTGATACCAATCATTCTTGACCAGACATTATGCATACGAGGCGTTTCGACAAAGAGTCTAATAGCCTTGGAGCTCAGATAGGGCGTCGACCATCGAAGGCGGCCGGTTTCTAGACCGTATATTCGCAGCATCATGAGAGGTTCATGAGGCATTTCTGCTTTGACCTGTACCAATGCTGCCTTAGCATCTACAATGATCAAGTCCGAAGCAACTGTGGAGGCTCCATCCGCATCAGAAGAACCTGGACTCAAGGGAAGGCGGAGGTGATCTTTGTCGAGACTGCCGTTCTGCCTAGGTCGAGGAATGTCACGGCCAGTACGCATAAACGCCCGCCGCACAGTCAATGCAGCCACTCCAACTGAGTAATGCCGGCTGAGGGAATACTGGAGCATGATGGTTTTGATAGTTAATTGTATGTGGAACATGGGTCCATGGTTGTCACTAGCAGCGGAAAACGCGAGCTCAAGGCGTGGGATATTAACGAAGGGTTCCACTTCAAGAAGGCCGGCTGCCTCGACAATCTGTGCCTCAATACCTTTGGCGTGCAGGGCAAGTCTGCGGCCATCGCCAGTCACTTGGGGCTTCTTCTTGAAACGAGGCGAGGTAGGCGAGGGCGTCAGATCAGGATCCGACTGTGTCATGGATCTGCTATGCGTACGCCGTCGACCACCATGTCGTCTTTGAAGGCCGTCCAAGCGATGTGCCCTATACTCAGCACCAAAAGAGTCCAGGTGGACCGAGACGCCTCTTATGTCATCTGAGATGTCTTCATCGATTCCAGCAACCTCGATGTTGAAATCCGTTGCTTCAATTTCGTAACGCACAAGCCACTCAGGCATAGAACGCAAGAAGTTCTTATTGGTAAAACGCTTCGAAGTAGCACGCTTTTCTGGTTCCACATCGATGCGAAGCTGACGAACGATTTGACGAAGGCCATCCGCGATCTCGGGCCGCACCATACTGATGCCAAATGATTGGACATTGCCTGTAAGCTCGACATTGACATCTGGTCTGGCAGCTAAATGGGCCTTGAGATCGAGAGACTCGGTTGTCATGAGATTGAACCGGTCGCCCGTGCAGGTTTGATAGTAAAGATGGTGGGTCTGTAGTCTCATGGCACCGTCTAGAAAGTAGTGTACATCCTCGACAGAAGAATGAGACGACTCCACGTCCAGGGACACTGATGAAATTGATGAAATAATCAGGTCGAAGTCATCCGGATCTGCAGCGTCCTGCAGTGGTTTGAGCTTCATCCGCAAAACTGGCTCGTGCATAGAAAACTTGATGCTCGCCTTAGGTAGATGTCGCGAAAAGAGACTGTGGTTTCTTTGGTGGGAAGTAGTTGAAGGCTTGGGTTTGGATTGTATCATGGCGATTAGTAGAGGCAGGTGTGTAGGATCAAGATCGACGGATGGGGAGGTAATGACTGAGTTGGCGAACATGATGTTGGCATTCTTTTCCTCGATAGCCCCATCCTGAGCCAGGTGAACTGTTCTTGAAGGAAGAGTCGTTCTCACTGTTGTAGTAGCCATTGGAATGTACAAAAGTCGTTGGGGACTGCCGTGGCCGTCATCTATTCCAACAGAGACGGATAGTGCAGCAGCCAGGGCTTCGTGAGCAGTGTCCTTTGGTGAAAAGTACATGCGATGTGCGGGAGACTTGGAATCCAAACAATGCAGGTCAATTCCGACTTCTTTCATTGAGGCGTTCAGCAACATGGGTGTACCCCCGGGTTTGACGGACGTCACCTTTTTTGTCATACCCACATAACTGACCGCGAACTGAACCTCTTTGATGCCTCGCAAGATGGAACTCACAAATTCTCTCGAGTCAGCGACCGTCTCCATCACTTCATCAGCCCGGGCGCTATCCGCTTCCGTCTCTTCGGGGACCCGTGCTAACACAATATCAACAGGATCATCTGAGCTAGCGTATCGCGTGTCCTTACGACTGTGATTAAGTCGAGTCGCACAAAGTTGTATATCATCATACGGGACGTGGAGTCGACCAAGCTTCAACGCGATGGTCGCATCTCGAAGACCCTGTCTTGACTCGTACAAGAACCCGTGAATATTCAGCAAGCAGTGGTCCAAAATCTCTAAAGAATGGCGGCCTTCAGCCGTGAAAAGCACGCTACGTAGCGAGATGATCCATTCAGCTTGACGCTGCTGCTTCCTCTTATGGTGAAACTTGAATAATCGGGCATGGTCGACTGTCTTACGTCTCGTGTCCACGACGATTGTGAAGCTGCCGACCTGAACGCTGCCAATACCGACAACGTTGATGGTTGAATTGGTGGCGACAACATCAACCATTCGAAGCCAACGGATATTCGTATGTATCTTCTTGATCCTGTCTTTCAGCTTGGCCAGCTTTTTCCAGGTTTCGTTTGGGGAGGAAGTTTTAGGTTCTCGGTGGTATTTGCGAGTTCTTCGCAGCGGGATAGACTCGTCTGGAGAGCCTTCATTTCCGGATTTTTCATCGTCAGCACTGCCCTTTGTAGTCGCCGATTTGTGCCCATTTAGTTCGGCAACGTCAAGTGACACAACCAACTCGCTTAAAACCAGACTGACCCAAGTAGGTTGAGCAAAAGTCGGACGATGTATATTTAGACCAAGGCCTCTGACCTCCACTCGACATCCATCTCGAGGCGTATAGGCTAGTCGGCGTAATGATAAGTAGCCGATCCGTTGAATAGAAACACCGGTAAGTATCCGAATTACGGCGAAAAGGACAAATGATGATAGGTATAGCACAACGAAAACCCCGAGGAAGAAGGTGGGGTCAAGAAGGGCCATTATGCTCTTGCTTCTCGAAAACCCAGCTCGACGTTGTCCTCAGTTTCTCAATTCTGGGCTTGGTATGCTGTAAGATCAGGCATACGTCTTCCTGCCAGAAGAGAAATCATCTCCGCACAACGTCACTGGCTTGCACGGAAAAGGAGCGCCATCGCCATTCGGTCGTCTCGAAGAAGGAATAGGCGGAAAGAGGTTGGGTGAGAAATCGACGGGCTCGTATAGGTCGAGGGGCCCGGGCCCTCGTCCCCGATCGTAGATGGTCGTTAGCAACGCCTCCTCGCAGCGATGGGATGTAAGTAAGAGCTGGTGTTGCTCTGCTGAATCTCAAATCACACTCGGGTGTTCAGAAGGAATCGAGTTGGTTGAAGTCGGAGAGCAGCTGGAGCTTCGGAAGGGGAGCAGGTATGTCGGAGGGGACGATAACAGAAGCCACGGCAGCGAGGTGCGGCACAAAGCGAGTTGGAAGGGAAAGGACAAGATCAAGGAATGCGGATATTTCGGACGTTGCTCGAAGTTTTGTGCTCGGCTGGCAGTCGTGTATGGCTGGCTAGCTGCAGTGCCTTTACTTGTGCTAGCGCAAGGAATTCAAAGACGCCTCCGTCCAGCTGGTAGATATGACTAGTTACGCACGGTACTATATCGCACCAACAAAAGCTGTGTTTCCGTTTGACTGACAAGGACAACGTGGATGCAGGTCTGGCGTGGTGTTACGGGTGCAGTGTCGGTGTCTCGGAGATGTTGTCAATTTTCTGGCTGGGAAATTGAAGGAAATTGTCACCACGGGACTGGACGAAATACCAGGGCCTGGGTTGCCAAGCACTT
Organism: Balansia obtecta B249; assembly: GCA_000709145.1. NCBI lineage: Eukaryota > Fungi > Ascomycota > Sordariomycetes > Hypocreales > Clavicipitaceae > Balansia > Balansia obtecta. The sequence goes on from JFZS01000168.1 coordinate 41,268, forward strand.
GGTACGTAATTACTGCTGAGACTCTGGCGTCGGGTGGTGGTTGCTCGCCAAATTAGCTGCGATGCGTTGGCCTAATCATGAAAAAGGTGAAGGCAGAAGGGTGATGGTGGTTTGTGGATGGATGGGGCCCAGCCGCTTCGGAATGGGGCGGGTGACGCTTCACCACCAGGTGGCCAGGTATTGGTTATGTATGCGGAGATGACGACGTGTAATCTGGGGGGGGCACTTGTGGGTGGGCGATGACTTGGGATCCGTATTATTATTGTTAGGACGCAACATTACTTAAAATCGAGTATTATTATTCTGGACTCTGTAATTATCGATGGTCGTCATGGTCGTCATGGTCGTCATGGTCGTCATGGCTGGTCATCATCCGAAAGCAAGATCCAAAAACAAGTCATGTTGGTTCACGTTGTCGGAAAATTATCTGCCATGGTGCTCCGTAGGCCCGTAGGCCATTCATCATTCATCCCATTCCCATTCATGCCATTCATCGTTGCCAGGGTCAGTACCATCGCCCGTTTGCATCGCATCTCGTTCTGGTTCTGATCGACCATCTTTGGTCTGGGAAATTAGGAGGCACGTGCACCCATTCCAAGGTACGGAAGGTACTCCCGTGCGGCTGTGGGCTGTGCCCATACATGTACGTACCTACGTACCTACGTACCTACGTACCTATGTACTAGTACCTGGTATATATTACTTACTCCCTCTCCCGCACCGGTGGCTCACATTCCATCCACAGTGCCTCCCTCCCTTTTCCCTATTTACCTTCACCTGTCTTGCATCAAGCCATGCATATCATCCAACACCAGTCAGTCAAGGAGTGGTCAATTTAACCCGACCCTCGCGGCCCCCAACGATATCCCCGCGCGCCAGTGAAACTGGAACGCCACCCGTCCGTGTCGCGCTGTCAGCCACGTCCGAGGGAACGCTAATGCAAGACGCCCAGATAAGTCCAAGAGGCTTGCAGGCTGCAGGTTGCAGGCTGCATCTGTTGGGATTTGACAGGAAATGACGAGCATTCATTAGCAGAATCACAACGCAAGATCTGCTTCTCTTCCTAGGAATAGGATCGCAGCCTCAAGACTCTCGACTGCCTAGAGCGGGCGGTATGACGGCCAGTGAATAGCTACAGGAACGTGAATCGGCATAGCTGAAGAGATGTCGCTGAATAATTTATAATTTTCGGTTGGTGCTTGCCAATTTGACGCTCGATGAATTTTTCAAGTGAGATATCATAGCCCAGCCAGACCTACCCATTGTAGTATTAAACCCCCATCCTTCCATTCCTATTATATACTTGAATATTAGGTAGCTAAGTTAGGTCTTGTAGCGACATATATCTATATTATGTTTTATCGCCACTCTGTCAATCTTGATGACTGCTTTGCGTATCGCCGAGAAAAGTCTCGTCCTTCCATTAAAGTTAAGGAAAAGGAGGGCCGTTGTACAACATGGCAACGCCTTTTCCGCGCTTTTCTGTTGGTAACAACTTATCTCTTATTGGCAAGGACCTAATTGCACACTGTTGTCAGCTTCATCGGATACAACTCAAGACAAACCGAGACACAGTTACTGCGACCGTGATTGTGGCAAAGGATTAGCCTCCGAGCCCTGCAGAAGGAGAACTACTAACTGTAATAGCATTCTAAAGAATTACAACTTTGCCAACTTTCATCTTGGTTCGTCTTACCGAACCGTTGTACCCGAGCATTACAAACCGAATCGTTCGCAACTTAGTAATACCATGAAACAGGTTGTGTTTAGTGGTTCTGTACCGGTTCCATACACTCACCTAGGCCAAATGTCAAGAGTCCGGTCCGTCGGCTTCTGTGCCACTCCCTGCTCTCCCAAGTTTATGCCTCTCCTCTCTGCAAATGAGGGGAGCCAGGTGGAAACTACAGCGGCTGCTCGTCCCACACCTCGTGCGACGATTAAATCTCCCGTGTCCAGTTGCAAATCTGTTTCATCTTCGGCGCATGTCAATAGAGACGCCCAGCTAGGGCAAAGGTCTTTTGCTTTGGCGGCGATGGCACCTCAAAACCGGTTCCGACGACAATTCCGAGGCGCCCGCGCTCGTTTGAGTTCCTTACAAGCTGGGTCTCTTTTATGCTCGCTACTTCAGCGGACGGATGAGGCTGGTGTATGTACCTCGTGCGCTGGCCAAGGCGCCTCTTATGGCGACGGCTTCAGAGTCGGACGGCGGAGTGGGCGCATCAGGCTGATCTGGTCTTTCATCGGCCCAAGCAACGTCGACTTCAGTTATTGGCTGCCGGACAAGTATCGCAGAACACGATTGACGTCGTTGTTCAGCGCTGTGCTGACGTGGAGCTCTGTCACGAACGACTCTTTGAAGTTTGTATCACCAAAGTGCACGCCTCAGCCAATGTGAATGAATGGATTTCCACACAGCGGGAGGGGGCAGATAGGCAATACGGATTCGGCTGCGGCAACTTTGGTCCTGCTGCCAACTTCTTCCTACACACTACACTACATTCCGGGCATCTTCTCTCCCTGCCACTGCTAAGCTGCAACGACAAACTTGGCTGATATCAAGATACGCATCGTCGTCGTCTACTCTGTTACAAGACCGAGCGCCTAAGGGTTTGGTCTCAACCTACACCGACCGACTAACCGGGACGCGATAGTTTGAAGCATCACGAACAGCTGAGCTCTAGGTAAGAAAGTGACGTTAACATGATCAGATGGCTTTTGGCAGACAAATGTGATTGTGGGGCATTATTCGGTATTTCCTCATCCCAAGTCTCTCAAAACCAAGCCTAGCCCCAATTTAAATGCACTTTCTTTCTTTTCTTTTCTTTTCTTTTCTTTTCTTTTGGTTTTCGTTTTCGTTTTCGTTTTCGTTTTCGTTCCTCGATGAGTGCACAGTTGGGAGCGGAGTCGATTCCATATGACATTGTTATCCTCGGGGACCAACCTATCTATGACAGACAGATCGAATACTTTTTACTCACATCATGGCAACTACCACTGCGCTTGTTCTTAATAAGGTCAACGGCCCCTTCACCCTTGAGACAATAGAACTCGACGCCCTGCGTCCGGACGAGGCTCTTGTAGAAATTCACGCAAGCGGCATTTGCCACACCGATCTATCATGTTCAAATGGGACTCTCCCAGTGTCTGCGCCAGCAGTGCTAGGACATGAAGGTAACAATAGCACATCTCCCACTTGAAGTCAAGATTATGCCTCAGTTGACATGGCAACGAAGGCGGTGGTATAGTCAAAGAAGTCGGCTCTGAGGTCAAGCACGTCTCACCGGGCGACAAAGTTCTTCTCTCCTTCTGCCACTGCCAGAACTGTGCCCAATGCAACAATGGACATCCGGCCTATTGCTACTCGTTTTTCCCCCTCAATTTTGGCGGTAAAAGACTAGATGGGTCAAGCCGTCTACGCAAGCACGCCGACAGGGGCGGAGATGCCTTGTATAGCGGCTTTTTCGGGCAAAGTTCTTTTTCTAGACACGCTGTCGTGTCGGTGTCAAGTCTTGTCAAGGTGCATGCTGATACTGATTTGGCTCTCTTTTCCCCTCTTGGTTGTGGTCTGCAGACAGGAGCTGGTTCCGTTCTAAACACTCTTGACGTGCAAGCCGGGAAAAGTCTTGCCGTATTCGGAGTCGGCTCAGTCGGCATGAGTGCCATCGTGGCTGCTAAAATGCGAGGAGCACAGCCAATTATCGCGGTTGATCTGCAACAGACGAGGTTGGACCTGGCGGCCCGTCTGGGAGCTACACACACGCTCCCAGGTGACGATGCGGATCTTGTCACCAAGATCAAGAATCTTGTTCCACATAATGGCCTAGACTACGCTGTAGACTGTTCTGGTGTTCCCGAAGTGGTTGAGAACATGATTCAGTGTCTCGGGAACCGTGGTCATGCGACTTCTGTAGGAGCGCCAACAGTACGTTCACTATCGTCCTTATTTTCCCGCCTATTTCGGGAATATGACTGACTTTTAAAAACTCAAAGCCTGGGAGGAAGTCAGGTGTCGATGTTTTCGCGCACCTAGTTCAAGGCCGAAAATACTCGGGTTGCTGTGAAGGAGATTCTGTCCCGAGCAAGGTATGTGCTCGCTTCGCGATAGATAAAAGTCGTAGAGACGCTGACCGGAGATTAGATGATTCCATACTTGATGGAGGAGCATGCCAAAGGGAACTTTCCTTTGAATGAGGTGGTTACTTTCTATGACTTCGAGGATTATCAGACGGCGATTGATGATACGAAGCGAGGCGGCGTACTGAAGGCGGTGTTGGTGTGGAGACGCTGACTTTATTTCCTTTGTCCGGTCGATCTTGGCTTCGGATAAGACAGTAATGTTTATAAGAAGTCATTAAATCCTGGCGCAGACGTGCCACAGAAATATTGATTGTCGCCTGTTGAACATCGCTGGGGGCGCGCTCAGAGATGGGCTATGTGTTGCTCAAATATGCTCCTATTGCCGGAGCTCCTCACGATTTTAAGCAAAGCATGCCTACCAGCTTTGCTTCTTTAATGAGAGGTCCAAGGTTCTATGCTACTACAATTACTAGCTATATGTCATTTGAGATCGTACGCTAATTGGTCTAGAGAGCCTTGGTTTGATCTAATTAGCTAAAAAATTAAGGCTAGTATACACCTCATGATGTGGTTGCTATGGGGTGCTTGTCGGCTACGTTTTGTTCTCTGCAAAATTGTCATACATTTAAAATCCCAGAAGAACTATTCGAAGTTATACAAAACTAAGACTTTTCCATACATACAAGTTCTAGTTGCTTCCATACCTAATATAGTATAGTTATTATATACAGAGAAGAATAGCTTACTAGAAGCCTCGGAAGTGTGCAACGTTAGCCGTTGTACAATCACTATTTGCCAAGAAATTCGCTGTTCATTTCCGGTACACGGTACTTGGCCTGTCAGTCGATTAGCTGGCACTAGCAGGTATGAATCAAGGCTAAATTCAGAATATAATTGGTAAGCTTTTATTTAAACATCTCACAGCCAGCCCAATCGCGGGGGGCACATCATCAAAACGTCGATTTGATGTCTCTTGATTGCTTGCTCGGCCCAAAGCTAAACTTTGCCTTTGGAAACCTTCTCTGGAACCGATTCTCACCTTGCGGTTGCACTCACTTCCAGCATGCTTCTGTTTCCTCATAGTTTCCCACCGGAGGAGTCTAGATGATCAGACCATGCGAATCCCGCCGGAGCTTTCAATCTCACCGGAGCTATCCAAATTTGGAATGGTCATTCTTTGTGTGCTCCGTACACTAAATCTCTAGCTGGTTATCATTGGCTGCAATATAAGTCAGCTAATCCTTATTGAGGTGTTCAGCACAGCTGAGGACCTGATATCAGAAGCATATGTGGAGATGCCTCTTTAGGTCTAGCTACTGCATGATGATAAATTACTCCGTACTGTTCTAAGTAATTTCCTCCGTCGACCTTGACGGGATCCATCCTCAGTGGTGACCAATACGTGCGTCATAATTGGATATCATGTGGTCCTCCTCACTCGATCGTCTCCACAATGTCGAGTTTGAAAAGTCCCAGACTATTCTTCAGGTCTTGACTATTGCTCGACATGCTTAACACCGGCTGACATGACTGAGTCTTGCCCGAACGCTTTTGGTGCCGAAATAGCGCCTGTGTGGCTTCAATAACACCCCCATGCCATTCGTCTAATATCGTCGATACACAACCCGACGAGGATCATGGATTGATGTGATGGCATCTGCGTGGAGGAACGAGTCCGCATGTGGAAGGGCAAAAATTGTGACACGACTGCCATTGGAGAGGAAGGTCAAGAAGCCCTACTAGAAAATCTCCATGAAAGCGCCACTTTGTCGGACCCCTATGCCTTCGATCGATGCCCAGCCGGCTGGCGGCAGAAGCTTGCTTGGACGGCCTTGGCAGACGTCCTGGCGTGAGATACAATAACAACACAGAACCTAGGAATATAACAGCCGCAACAAAAGGTGTGCTTCCTCTGATGTGACGATGCTATTGGGCAGCAGCAGCAACATCGACTCTGCATTCTAAAGGACCGTTACACAATATGATCGAGGCGCGACTACATGTCCTCGCACCCATCCGTCGGCCGGCCTTACAACCTTCCTGGTCGGGCTTGGCGTCAGCCAATTCTGCATGTATACATGAGGTACGTAAAAATGCAGCAGATCACTCGCTGCAGTCACCGTCGGTTGCACCTTGCTGATGTCTCGCAGCAGTCGTTCCCATACAAACGTGGCGATTCGGAAGTGGCATGTTTTACCATTACGGCGCATGCTCCACGCGATTTTTACTCCACCAGATGACAGACCCTGCAGTACGTTGGTACCGTACGCTCTGATACAAGGATGGAAGATATACTTGATTCATCAAATCCGCTTGTGGGCTGGTACTGGCCTTGTGGTAGATTATAGATTGTAGGTTCTCGGCGGGATGGGGAAGAAAGGTCGAGACCGGAGAATTATCAATTCCAAAATACGACATCTCGCCACTTCCCTCTCTCGGAGATTAACGTCGATGCGAGTTGCCACTTATCCGAAGCCTAATCCGGTTTGTGGTGCACCTCTGGTGCGCCTTTGGTCCATCGTCCTGGTGGTCTGGGTTCGTCTTTGGCCTGCCTTGCATTATTACTCTGGGTTGACAATAAGTTTGTTGCACGCAGGCGACCCTTTGGTCCCGCCTTCCGTGTGACACCAGCTGTCCTCGGTTCAATGTAGAGTGTGGGAGTGTCATTTGCTTAAATATCTACCTACCAGTATCTAATCCAGTCGTCTTCTGCTTTCTACTTTCGTTCTCATCGTCCTTCTTTCACAACTTTGCGCGTGTGAGTTGCGGTTTACAGGGAACGGAACGGGCATCGTCTCGTCAATCATCTGTCACTACTATGGCTCAAAATCACGAGGACATGGCTACCGAGTAAGTCTCGGACCTGGGGCTTTCTCTCGTCCCAAATTCACACTTCTGAGCCTTGGGCTAACATGGTATTATCCTTGCAGACTTCATGGGGAGTTCAACAAGCGCACTTCCAATAAAGGCAACAAACTTGACGGCGACTACATTGACAAGCCTTCCTTCGATGAGAAGTGCGACCTTGCTATCACTGACAGCGAGATTGGCCCTACTCCAGACGGCGAAGAACCAAATGAGCATGAGAAGAACACTTTGCGCCGCGTTGGCGAAAACTTGCCCGCCTCGGCATTTCTAATCGCCATTGTCGAACTCACTGAGCGATTCACATATTACGGTGCTCAGGGTCTTTTCCAGAATTACATCAGCTACCACCAGGACGGTCGCGATGGACCCAAAGGTCTCGGCCTTGGATCCCAGGCTGGGTACGGTCTCAACTTGTGCTTCCAGTGGTTCTGCTATGTGACCCCTATCCTTGGTGCCATCATTTCAGATCAGTTTCTCGGAAAGTACAAGACGATTCTCGTTTTCTGTGCTATCTACTGGGTTGGTCTCGCGGTCCTGTGGACTACATCTCTCCCTGTATCTATCGAGAATGGCGCCGGCCTCGGCGGCTACATCACGGCCATTATCATCATCGGCCTGGGGACTGGTGGCATCAAGTCGAACATTGCCCCCCTTATTGCCGATCAATATCAACGACGTGTCATGGCTATAAAGACCCAGTCAAATGGCGAGCGCGTCATCATCGACCCTGCCATTACCTACCAACGCATCTACATGGTTTTCTACTGGTGCATCAACGTTGGAGCATTATCACTGATGGCGACTCCCTTTATGGAGCTGCACAAGGGATTCTGGTCCGCCTTTCTGATGTGTTTCTGCATGTTCAATGTCGGTATCGCAATCCTCGTTTTCCGCCGCAAGTCGTACGTCATTCGACCGCCCCAAGGCCAGATCCTCACCGATGCTTTCAAGGCCATCGGTATGATGATATCGAACCGCACACTGGACGGTGCCAAACCCTCGTGGCGCGCTCAGCATGGAAAGTCAACCAACCTCGCATGGGACGACCATTTCGTCGAGGAGCTGAAGCGTGCGCTCATGGCCTGCAAGGTGTTCATCTTCTACCCTGTCTTCTGGGTTTGCTACGGACAATTCTCTAGCAACTTCGTCACCCAAGCCGGCCAGATGCAAGTCGGTGGCATGCCCAATGACTTTATGCAGAATTTCGACCCTCTGTCCATCCTGATCTTTACCCCCATTCTGGAGAAGATTGTCTATCCCATTCTACGAAGACGCGGCATTGAGCTGCGGCCTATCGCTCGTATCACCATTGGCTTCTTCTTCGCTTCCCTTTGCTTGGCTTACGCTGCCATCGTGCAGCACCTTATCTACATCGCAGGTCCCTGTTACGACAACCCTCGTGGCTGCCCGGCCGGCACGCTCGAAGGCGGAAAGAAGCTACCCAACGACGTGCATGTCGCCATTCAGACTCCTGCGTACATGTTCATCGGCATTTCCGAGATCTTCATCTCTGTCACTGGTCTCGAATACGCCTACACGAAAGCACCTCCCAGCATGAAGTCCTTCGTCCAGAGCCTATACCTCTTCACGAACGCCTTCGGTTCTGCCATCTCAGAGGGTCTAGTCCCCGTGGCCAAAGACCCCAAGTTCGTCTGGATGTACACTGGCGTCAGCGCCACCGCCTTCATCACCGGCTGCGTCTTCTTCGCTCTGTTCCGACACTATGATGCGAGGGAGGAGGCCATGTATGCTCTTGACCGTGACCTGCCTGTTCTGCCGCTACCCAAAGACGCGGCGGAGGAGGAGGAAGACAGGAAAACTGCTAATAAGCCTATAGATTGAGGCTATTTATGTATATAAGCTTATCCCAGATGAATTTACGTTTTTTGTGCCATGACATATTATTTGCTTTTCGTCTACCAAGCACTCATGGTAGTTCATCACGATTGCGCAATGCATATTTCCTACTTTCTGCACCATGCTCAACACCAGACGACCATCCAACGCAGTTGGTCTCCAGGAATACACATGAATCAGTCCCATCTTGCGCCGTCTCTATCTTCCCCAGGATCAAACCAGTACCGTGGATGCCTCGTCAACCAGGCCGCACGCCGAATGTTGACAGGGCTTCAGCCTGAGCAAGGACGTAGCGATTAATGCGTGCATCGTGCCGAGCAATTCATGCGCTCGGCAGAGGTAAGCTACAAGATGCGACCGGATGGTGTCCTGTAAAGGCAACTACTCATGGGCCCGTTGATAGCATCGCCTAGTGACAGGCCATCCGGACATCAGGAAAGGTCCGCTTGAAGGCAGGACACGACTCTGCTCGCTTCCCGCAAAACAGTATGGCTGCGTTCGTAGCGCAACGGTGGTGGACCGTAAGAGCTGGTTCCAGGCGGGCATGTGGACTGCTGTGAGCTTGGCGTCATACATAGCTCAGCGGATACAAACGTGCACATGGTCATCAGATGGTTTCCCACGGGAGAGCAGACGACGCGGGAAAAAAAAAAAAAAAAAAAAAAAAAAGGAGAAGAAGAAGCGCTGTCTGCGACGAATTCAGTTTTTTCAACGCCTTGACGCTCTATGCTCTATAAATGAAGTACATTGACGTAATCAGCCTCGGCAGACCCATAAGGGAAGAAAGGAGTTGATAGTCTGTAGCGCCCCGGGATCAAAAGTCAGCAAGGTAGATCGATCGGTAAGCCATGCTTTGCTGTGATGTTTCAGATGACCGACGCTTTTCTGCAATCATCTCGAGTAACGTGGTATCAAACTGTAATCTATACACTCCTCTGCGGGGGTCATCATCTATCCCGCCCAAGGCGTTCTTCTTCATCGCGAAGTAATTCGTATGCAGGGCGGAACTTGGTGCCCTCGGCGTCAATGGCCAATGCGGGATTCGGTCTTGTATTCTTGACTCCGCCTAGTGATGAGTAACCCTGCTGGTAGAGGCTGCAGAATGGTATGTCGAGACGTAGAATAAACTATTCGGGTTTGTTTAAAAAATCAGCTTCCCTACACTCGAGCTGAATGCGGCCATCTGAGTTGACAAAGGCAAAGCACGTACAGTCCAGATATCCACATAGTGCCAGTCAAGTATGGGGTTCACCCTCATGAAATCCGGCCACCCCTTATCGGTCGGCGCAAAGCCAGTGAGGCACTCGCAGAACGGATCGGTCCGCCGGGTGCCCATGAAGATGGCCTTGACAGACGGCTTTTCTGCCTGGTATGCCTCGAGAGCCTGGCGCATGGGCAGGGCATAGCGCGCAAGGTCGAGGTGGTAATCCCTGGTTGTGGCAGCGACGAAATCCTCGACTTCGGGAAACGGGTCCGGTGGTGCAATGTAGATGGCTTGAATGGTCGTTGGCGGCGGATTCTTGACGACGCGCGCATCGGCGCCATTGGTGGTTGAGGTGGCGGACGGGTCGTAAATAGCTGGCAAGGAGGCTAGGATGAGAACGAGCAAGACGAGGCAGTCCTTGCCACCATTGTAGGATAATGATAGCTCTTCGGGCCTGGATTCAATGACGTGATGTGGCTGTCAGTTGTTTGACTCGAGGTGAAACCAGCTTTGGCGGGGTCATGCGATTGACCAGCAACGACTTGCTTGGACGTACCCATAACGGCGCAATGCCTCCTCTACTATCTCTATTGACGCGCGAGTCTGCGTCCGTGTCCTCGTCACGGAGGCTCTGTCCTCGTCGGACGGCTCGTCTAAGAATGCAATGACCCTGCGGCGCAGGGTGTAACAAACATCTGGAAGGGGGCGCCGTCCGTTCTGCGTCATGAGGTGCGATGCGGTACGTGTGTGAGTTCTGGACAAGACGTGGATCATCTAGCATGTCATGAAGAGAGCTAGATTCGAGTTCAACAGCTGATTGTATGTGCGGTGTTGAGGCCGTTGGGGGGGGGGGGGGGGGAGGGGGTCGTCGAATCCATGATCCAGCCAATGTCAGCAAAGGCGGCCGAGGGACGGAGGAGAGAGGGGCAGGACCGGAAACGGAGAATATGAGTCCGTTCCCTTGTCGTCTTCTCGCACGAGTGGGGCACTCTGCTCCGTACTTGTACCAAAAAGGGTCCGGACCCCGCTAGAACACGGCTGGCCCGCCGGCATGTTCCCCCCAAGCTTCCAACCAATCAGACCAGGCTCCTGGCCCCGTTGTCGGTCATGGATCATAGATACAACCAACAACAACTGTCATGGGACATGCACAGCGATGAATCCAACGATGATGGAAACAGTGATGATCTCGTATATTCTCTCTGTATAGCGTACAGCTATAGCTAGCAAAGAGGTCAAGAAGCAAGATGAAGAAGAGAAGAAGAAGAAGAAGAAGAAGACGAAGGAGTCGATGACCCATGGACTAGGTGACGTGGGGCATGGGTCATGTGACTCAACAACAGCTTTACACAGCACGATACAACTTACACTTTCAACCAATGTTCTTCACCTTTTGTCCAACACTCTAGACAGCAAGACAGTACGCATCATAAGTCTATTAATCATCAACACAGACGTACACATTCGAAGTACTGTTGTTTCTAACCCACTGGGGCCCAAGTCCGGTCCCGGAGAAGGCCTGGTAGTAGCCACAATACAAATACAGCCCTTGGATGAGTTGCAAGTGTACTTTGCAAGGACGGTTGGGGCGAACGAGAAAAAATTTTTGTGGAACCTTTCATATCTAAGCCAATCGTGTCAATTTGGTAAATTTGAAGTTGGACTAATTGGTTGTGTCTGCATATATTTAGTTTACTTTTATTGCTTGCGTGCAGTTGCGACCCTAGTTGCTTGCAGGATCGTACTAAGCGGACTTAATTCGGCATTGTGTCTTTGTTGTAATATGATGCAGGCAGCGTCTCTTTGACGATAGCTGAAAGGCGTACGGAGTAGTAGTCTTGCCGTCCTGAAAGAGGCAATGCAATAATAGGTTGGCTCGGTCGGGACCGACTCCTTCAGCTAAATTGTTGTACACCCCTAAAAAACGTGCGTGGCTTGACGTGTGGCTCAGCGTGTGGCCTGATGCGCGGGTCGGTACCGTAGAGTTCTTTGGTTGCCGTTTTTGGTTGGCAATACGGAGGAGTTACCGCAAGCCACTTCAGCTGAGTACCTGGGCATGCAGCAGCAACTAATTTTACACACGTTCTGCTGGTAGAATTCAGCTTCTTGTTGCCAACATAGAAGCATAGACTTGCCACAGGCAAGGTCCCTTGTCATAACAGCCTTGATCAATAACGGTCCGTGGCAACCAAACACTCCCAACTATCATCAACGTCTTCACCATCTAAGCCTTTGCCAAGGCGAAGCCTCCGATAAGAACCCGTTAGAGCCTCCCCGCGACGCTAATGGGAAGGCTCCAGTTCATCCACCTCACCCCGCTCTGGGTCTTTTAGTTGCTCCTGCATTCGGAAGTCCGTTGCCGCACGATTGCACACCCCTTCATGGCAGTTTCAGATAGCAAGCCACGTATCGGCCACTCTAGCCAGGGTTATTTAAGTTTAGATGATTCTTTTAATAGCTCTCAGCTTTCCCTCTGTAGGTGTGACCGTCGCAGGCGCGCGCAGCTGTTTGCTATGATTACTATTTTTTCCTTTCTGACTGAACTGCACAGAGGGCTTGCTTTTTTTTTTTTAATGTTACAGAGAAGCCCTGTCTGTTACTTTGCGAATCATTGTAAAACGCATTATTAGCAATCACAAAGGAACATTATCGCCATGTTCGCGTGTTGTCGCGGGATGCTGATTGTTCAGTTGCAGTAATCCGTGGCTTTACTTGGTCCTTCTGGTGTGCATGTTAGTACTATTTTTTTTTAAGCTGACAAGATTTTCTCTAATAATGCCACCAAAGCGGCAATGTCTGTGGCGATGAGACGCCATCTGCTCAAGTAGCCCGTAGAACCAACCCAGTCTAGCCGCTAACAGCTAATGCGCATCCAGGTGGCTTACAAGTTCAGCCTTCCTTGTCACGACACTAATAGCTGCGCGCAAGGGGAAAAGTTTACCGGGGAAAGCTGTTCGAACTTATTCTGTGACGGTAAAGCCGCCCGGAGTTTGGATGTATGAAATATATAGTAATGTGTGAGAATAAACATATATAAGAGTCATGAGAGTATAAAGGACCTTGCCCATCTCCATAGAGCAAGGTAGTTTCTACTTGGATTCTTTCACCTACCTTGACTCATTTACACCGAAACTCCTCATTATGGCGAAAGGTTTCCATTTCAATATAGCTTGTTTGGCTAGCTTTTTAAGCTGCATTGAAACTACCCATGCCACTTGTGCAACTACGGTTGTGGTTCAGCCCATTGAGTATATTTGCTCAGGAGTTGCGTCAACAACTACAATTACTAGGTAAGAAGAGTCAACAGTATAACGAGCAACCTTGCATGAGATATACTGAATTTTAAAATGTAGCAATTATTCCACATGTGGTCAATCCTCCCAACCACCGGATACAGTTGTAACAACTTCTGTGCCTGGGACCGCTCCTGGAACTACAACAATTCCACCACCAGCAGACTGCACCCATCCTTGCACAACAAGTGTAGTTGTAGTCACCACGCCAGGTCAATCTCCTCCGTTGGTTCAGACCTTACCTCCAGATACAGTTGTAACAACCTCTGTGCCTGGGACCGCTCCTGGAACTACAACAATTCCACCA
>JFZS01000169.1:0-54831 GCA_000709145.1 Balansia obtecta B249
CCTGCCCTGCCTGCCTGCCTGCTTGCCTGCCGGGCCGGACAGCCGCCAAGACATGGAGGATTGCATGCACCGCAATGAAAAGAGTCATGGTTCTCGGCATAGGGCGGCGCGCATAAAGGCGGTATAGCACATCAGCACTGCCATCGAGGCTGGGCCAGGCCAGGCCAGGCCAGGCTCAGATGGCTCAGATGGCTCAGATGGCTCAGATATCTAGGTCAGGTCAGGTCAGGTCTTCAAAGCGAAAAAGTTTAAAAATGGTGGGCGCTGTCACAATTCATGCCAGCTACCGCAACTAGCGGACGCACAAGTGCCTGTGACAAACGGAGTATTCCGTACATGATGATGCCATAGCACAGTGCGCACAGAGAGTTTTCGTTCGTGATGCACGGTGCAACGGTATTTGTCCGCGGCGGGGAGCCCAAGTACAGACGTACCGACGCTGCACACTGCACACTGCACACTGCACACTGCACACCTTGGATACCTGGCGCGCAGGTACGCAGCCCTGGCTGGGCCTGGCCACTCGGTAGACGCACACCGGCCGCGACGATGGATTATTTTGTTATTATATATACTGTATTGTACATTGAGCTTGAGGCGTCGACGACGACAATGGCTGGACGTGCAAAAAATATGAAAATAAATGCTCTGCACGCCAGCTGCCGCTCAAGGGACTGTGCAACTGCGTGGTTGATAAAATGAAGCAGCGGAAAATTTCCCGCACAGTTTGCCCCCGACTTATCGCGCTGGCATTTCAACCTGTTTGTTGGTCGTCGCGCCGTCTCATCATTCATCATCATCTTTTGCCCTCTCGCGGTGCTGCGCTGGGCGCGTTTGGATGCGCACCTGGTTCCTTGCCCTGTGGGTACGTACCATTCCGACCGCGGTAGCTGAAGGTGACTAGCACCTGTACCTGTATCTGTACCTGTACCTGTACCTGTACCTGGTACCTCCTCCCTCCCTCGTGTTTCCGCTGATGGCGACGTGCCCGGCTTGGTCGCTCTACTCTCTGCCCCTCTGCCCTCTGCTCTCTCTAGCCACACACCCCCTCCTGCCCTCGACTTTTCCCACCTCCCATCACTTTACCGACACTCGCCTGCCCTCTTCTCTCTCCTTCTCTCCCTCTGAACCTTTTCTTTTCTTCCTCCTACATCTCTCCCCTTGGAAACAAATTCTGTTCGTGCCATATCGTCACGCAAGTGAAGACCTTTTCGAGCTGCTGCAGTCGCATCGCGTTCACAAATTTAATCGCGGAAACCGCGAGAATATTGGCGCGACACGCAAACAGAAGCAGTATCTTAAAAACCCTCCTTCTTGGTTTTTATTCTGGACCCAGCACCACTCTTATCTGCTTGCGGTTCTTGAAGGGATCCACTTGCCACCATCGAACAAGTATCGCAACGGTTCCGCCCCAATCCACACCACCAAAGTCAATACATCTTTACCCTTTTTTTTTTCTTTTCTTTTATACACGCCTACTCTTTTTTTTTTTTTTTTTTTTTTTTTTTTTTTTTTCCCTCTATCGCCTTCACACCTAACCAGTCTGGCTCCGTTCATCCTGCGCGCATTCGTACCTGGCAGTTCTTATTTTTCCTCTCTTGCAGGAAAAAAAAAATAAAAAAAAACTCAATCAGTGAGGGCACAAGGGGAAAAAAAAAATAAAATAAAAAGGATCGAGACCCATTTCTCCACTCTTAAACCCTCCCCAAAACATACCACACCTTTCAAGAGGGACCTGTACGTCGAGCCTCATCCACCTCTACGGAACGCCGCCGTCTGCCTGCTTCCTTCGCGTGGGCCACGCACCGTTTTCTTCCACTTGTTTTAATCTAGATTCGGATCTCTCTGTTCCAATCTCTCCACTTGAGGCGCTTCGCGATCTTGCTTCTACATCACCCTCTTACCACGCTCGCTATTCTGGTCGAGCGACGTGCCTTTTTCTACCACAACTTCTTCTAGACACGCGTCTCGCGGAAGAGTATGGACGGTTCTCAATATCCGACAAATGGTATAAACGGGACATCCGGGGCACAGACATATCCTTCTCCTACAGCTATTTCTCCCAACCAGCTTCAGACAGGTTCGCCTCTTCCTCAGACTCTGCCGCCTCTACAGCCTCAGACTGCTGCAATGCAACCTCTTTATGGTAGCCATCCTCACACGCCTCGAACTCCTGGTACTCCAAATTCGGCCTCGAATTTGCCTAGTTACCAGAATACTTCGCAGCCCGCGCCGCGACCTGGAGTGTATTCAATGGCTCAAAATCCGTATCCCCCCAACCAGGGTTACGGCACGTCCGCTCCCATGATGCCACAGACGACGACCGCAGCCTCTCATCCGCAGCCCATTGCTCCTGCTCCTATCGGTGGTCGGGCACCTCCTGTTCTTCGTCCCATGCCTCCCGGAGGTCTCATGGCTCAGCCTGGCGTCTCGCCTCCTTATGGTACTGGCTCTATGATGCAGCCTAACAATGTGTTACAGGAAGGAGAACAACCTACACACGTTGTTGGATCGCAAGGTCGCCGCGGGATTTTACCCAGTGCTCCTGGTCGCCCTGCTGCTCCCACCGCTGGCAATGGCGCGAAAAGCAACATCATTCCCGTCAAGGATGCTGATGGCAAATTCCCTTGCCCTCACTGCACAAAGACTTATCTCCACGCGAAGCACTTGAAGCGACATCTCCTTCGCCGTAAGTCAAAAATTCCTTCATATACCCTTCTCCACTCGAAGCAAGCCCTGGTGGAAGTCGGGGTTTGGCGCACTTCCAGCGCGTTACTGACCATGGCTATTTTCTTTTTTTAGATACTGGTGACCGCCCTTACATGTGTGTGCTGTGCCGTGATACGTTTTCTCGAAGTGACATTTTGAAGCGCCACTTCCAAAAGTGCTCCATCCGTCGTGGCAACCCCACCGGAGCGAGCCACTTGTCCCACCCCCAAGCTCACGTTAAGAAGAATGCCCAGGCACAGAAGGCTGCTGGCCTTGGTAATGAGGGAGATATGCAGCATCTGAATGGCCTGAACAACATGTCCGCCGACGGCATGGTCCATCCTTTTGGCATTGTTCCTGTTTCTGACGGCATGAACAACATGGCTGGTGACCACCAGAACCATCTTTCTCGCTCGAGCAGCCACGGTGGCCATCAAGACCGGAGTAACATGGCTCCCAGCATGGGAGCCCCTCAGCCCTATGGTGCGAATGTTTCTAACTCCATGAACAACCAGCAGATGCCAAGCTACAGCATGCCCCCGGGTCAAAATGGAATGCCCATGTATGGTGGATCTAACGGAAACCAACAATCTGGCCTCGATTGGTCTCAGATGTTCCAGGCTGGTGCGCATCAACCCCTCAACAACAATCTCTTTCATTCCCCTAATCGTGGACAGACGCAGATCGCAACCAAAACCGGGCCTAAACACGATTCGGGGGCGACGGATTGCAGCTCCAGCGATCCCGTCCGTTACTCTTTGTGGGGCATCCCGACGAATATCCAAAACTCCTACTCTCAGATCTCTAACCAAATTGTGAATTTTCTGCATCCTCCGAATGAGGCTATTGACCCTACGTTGACGGGCATGAATCTCTATTTCTCCCCCGAAAATACTAAAGACTTCATCGACCAGTACATTCACTTTCACCGGCACGTTCCCATAGTTCATCCGAGCACGTTGCAGATGACCGAGGCGCATCCTGGCCTAACTGCGAGCATGTGCTGTATCGGCGCATGCTACTCAAAGCGGGTTGTGTTGTCCAATGTGCAGGAAATGATGGGCGCTCTCTGGACGGCCATGGAACGTGACTGCCACATATTGTCCAAGGATGGTGCGCAGGATGCTGAAGCTGAAGCTACCGAGTCGAGTGTTGAGGAGCTTCAGTCAGTGCTGCTGATTAGCATTCTTCATCTCATTAACGGGACTCGACAGCAGCGGCAGCGTGCAGTACAGGTTGCTCCAATGATGGCGGCACAGGCTCGTCGACTCGAATTACTGGGCTTGTCAAGTGATCCATCAGGGTACTCTGTTCTCCATCATTCGGAAACTCATGCAGTGGATGTGAATGTTGCCCATTTCGATTGGACAGCCTGGGTTAGCCAAGAGTTGCGTGTCCGACTTATGCACGCCCTCTTTGCCTATGATACGATGGTGGAGTTGCTCTCCTCGGCACCGGCCCAGTACGATCCCTCCGAGGTGCACCTGCCGCTGCCTTGCAGTGAGGCTGCGTGGCACGCTGCCAGTGCTGAAGACTGCATCGCAGCGCTGGGGCTCGCACAGGGACATGGCGCTGAGTCGAATACGTTGCAGAGCGCTCAATGTGCATGGCAGCCCGAACTACATTTCGCCCGCCAAGTGCTCCTCGAAGATGGAATTCAAATCAAGCCAGGTATTGTCAATACCGTAGGCGATGCGATGCTTGGTCTGGTTATGATTGCCACCATTAGGTTTGCACAGAAATTTGGCAGCGTCAACCATGCGCAGATCGAGAGAGACATGCTTACTTGTGGTTGGGTCATACCCTACGATGGCCCAAAGCCAGCCGATTGCGCCGAATTCACTGGCCCACTTGATGCAGAGACTTTCTCCATGCTTCTCCAGGCAACAGAAAAACTGAGAAGGAGGTTAAATGAAGGCAAAGAACCCACTGACCGCTCTGCACGGAAGACTTGGACAACAGTGCGCAACAGCAAGGCACTAGGCTCAATTGCTCTTTGTACTCTGCTGCGACCGGGGCTCTCCGCTATTGACGAGGTAGAGGACAAAATATTGACCTCTTGCCAGTTACTAAAAGCCGTATACGCGCAACTGTTGGCAAATAATGACGAACCGGGGAAATGCAGTCAGGCACTGGAAGCCGGGATGCCACCTAATCAAGAGGACTACAAGTTGGACTTAATAAGGATATTCGAACCAGTTTCACAAGAGTTGGATGATTCTGGAGCTGTTTGACGTCAGCGTACCGAATCTCATGCGATGTTGTCATGGGAGGCAGTGTGATACGACTCTACAAAAGCATTCAGGGCGGTGGTGTTTGCATTTGGAGGCGTTGAATTATTCATTTCTTTTTTTTTATTTCAATTTTTTTTGATTTCTTTCTTTTTGTTTTTTCCCGCTTCTTTCTGTCTCATGAATTTCTCCTTTTATCCGCTGTCCGGGACCTTTGCATCTGGAGGGTTTTCATTAGGTGACGTGCGTGCCGGCCGCATGTGTAATTGTTTTTCCTCTTGATTCTTATGTACCAAATGTGGTAGCTTTCCCCTAGTCGTGCAGACTGCATTGTTTTCTCATTTTGTCAATTTTCTGAAAGGATAGACAGAGATCTGGGAGTTGTACCTGCATTACTAGACTTCGTCGCTCAAGATAGAAAAAGGGGAGGTCGGTCGGCTACTTTGGTTTTCGGCGAGCTATTGACGGCTCTTATGGCTTGGACTGATCAATGATGTTATTCAGTACGCTACACTCGCCATTACGCGCTTGTGTCACGACAGCTCTGCACGGAGGGTGGCTTGGTGGTAGAAAAATTGGTGGTTATGTCCTGTTCAGTACGTACGGTTTATATGTTAGACTGATGCAATGATCAATGATTATTGATGAAGATGCTGAGACTTTGCCAATCGTGACGACTTGTCCGGTGATATTACAAGAAGTGCAAGAACGTAGTCGTGCAGTGTGAGGAAGTTGGGCATTGCATTCTGCATTCTTGGGACTTGAAAGTGTTGTTTGGCAAAGGCCAACTCTGACTGAATTCATCAACAACCAGATGCAGTTTGAAGCAATGCGAGCAAGAGAGGGCCGACAACCTTGAGACGATGGATGGTTTGAGGAGCCCACAGCAAAGAAAACAGCCGACAAAGATGGTGAAGCCGAATCATACTACATAAAGTTCTGTTGAACAGCGAGCGGCGCAGGTGTGCAGTTCAGCACCCAACCTTTGCGGCGTCTCCGTCACGACCTGCTCTCAGGCTTGTCGACGGTAGTGATCTTGGGCGCCCATTTCCACAGGTCCTCCTTGTCCTTGTCCGAAGGCGTGTAGCCGAACTTGTCCTCGGCCTGATCTGAGAGGTGAAGACCGGCGACGCCCCATGCGATGAAAGCTACGCCAACACCGATGCGGGTCTTGGCCGAAAGATTCGTGTATGCTCTGGCGGCGCGGTCAGCAAGGGCAGGGGAGTACGGTTTTTGAAACCGCGTGGACTTTACTTTAGCATCTTGCGGGCGGTCCTCTGGACGGTGGGTGCTGCGGTGTTTCTCTTGGGCTTGTTGAGGGCGTTGGATTGTAGTAATGGCTGATGGGCGGTGGTGGTAGGACGTGGAAGTGGACGAGAAGGAGCTGGGATGTGGGTCCGCGTCATGATCGACACGTGATGGAGGACGGACGTGCTTCGCCTTTGGCTGGTTTCGGCTACTTACGTATGGTATGGCATACGCATACCCTCACAGAATGTGTCGAGCGGGCTTTCGGACGCGTTCAATGAAAAGGCAGGGCTTCGCATGGATATCTTGACGTCTTGCGTATGCGGGTTGGAACAAGGATTTGCTCTGCTATCAATCAAAGGACATTGACAATGCCGGGGATACTACGTACGCCGTTTGAGCAGCGCAGGGTGCAGGGTGCTTTCATTTATGCCCGACAGCTTCCCAGCTGCTCGCCTTGTGATCACCAAGTGGGACGCTTTCGATTCTACATTCATCAAAGACCTGCGTGGCACATTCTCAGACCGTCGTGACGAGCTTCCGAGCGCCATCGGGATGGTAGGAGGAGCCCGTCACCGCTGCTGCATATACTCTCGTGGTTTGAGAGTGGTACGGCTCTATTCCCTCGGATAGCTTCTGAACTCGTGAGTCGCAATAGCTGGTTCTGATCAGACGTCCCTTCGTTGCTGACCGCCTATCTGTAGCTAAGATGATGGTGATGCCTTTTGGGCTGCTCTATGGCTCTTTGCTCTCACTCGCCAATAATCCCGCGGCCTTTCAGACCTTTGTCTTATTGATGAAACGTCACCGGGGGCCCAGACCGTGATTCGTCCCGAGGAGCGGCTCTGGGCTGGAAGCGGCAACTTGCTCAACGGCGGCCCTTGCACGTGGAACATTGCCGATTTTGCAGTCACGTATAGCCCGCCAGCGCCGGTACAGGACGTCGAGGAGATTTGCCTGGCAAAAGTTGCAGAGACGTCTCGACGATCTCGGCGCGGATGCTTTGGGGTTTCGCTTCTCAGGGCCGGACGGGCCGATTGCCGTCAAGTACCATCCGGGTCGGGAGCTTGGCCGCGCTTCAGCGGATGGTCCCGGGAGGTGGACTTGGTGACGTATCCAGGAGATCCGGCAGTTGATGGGGGTGGCAAAACACAAAAGCTGGCTTCAAATACTGGTTTGTGCCAACGGAATGTTTCTGAAAATGGTACGAGCTACAATGCCGGAGTCGTTTGCCGCGAGACCACCCGCACATAGTCCCGTTTTGACGCCTTCGTGCTGGAGGACGTCTGAAGGGGTGTCGTCGGCTTTACGAGCCGCCATGTCCTAGGCGGCACTCTGCTGGACAATGACGCTACAACTACCGTTCGGTCTGGCGTGGCTACGATGGCTTCTCTCTGTAGTAGACCATTCTTAACTACCGCTACGGCATCATGCACCAAGATGTCGCCAGACGCAACCCTGCTTATGGATGACAGGGACAATGTCTGCATCTTTCACTTTTAACTGCTCTATTATGATCAAGGAGCACTAGGCACCAGACCGAGACGACCTCAAAAGGCGTCATCATTACCCTTGTACGAAAAGCATAACGCTGGACGAGGATTTCCGAGACGTGCTGCATGAGGAGAAGGACGCTGACGCTCTGCTGCGTGCGGCTCGAGTGGGCAGAGCACCCGGACGTGAAGCTGGACAGTAGGTGACGTGCAGGCTTACCGCGACGTTTCTGGACATGTGGGTTGCGGAGAGGAGAAGGCGAGAATACAAGGTCGTCGATACGTGTATACAGCGGCCGAGGATGCCGCCGGAGAAAGCCGGCGCCAGTGGTGACGATTGGACCTGACGGAGCCACCACGGGCACGGAGATGAAAGTCTGTCAGTCTTGTCCAGCAAGGAGCTGAAGGAGTCGCCGTCCTTCAGGTGGGAGCGGCCAGCGAGTGACCGGCTCAAAGACGTGATGGAAAAGGGCGCCCTGAAGAGATGTACGTGTTGGCTGGTCTGGATTCGGCTGCGAGAGTGAGTACAGGGACGGGAACTGAGCTGATGAATAAAATGGATGGAAGAGAAGAGGCAAAAGCGTGTAAAGGGAAGAGAATGGAGAGGGAGACAAGTTTACGCTGGGGCTGTCGTTGACGCCGACGTCACGCCTCGTCTGAGCTACATTACATAACCCCTGATTGATGACAACGATTTGCTGCAGGGACATTACGGGAGCTGAAAGTGGTACGGAGGATGAGTCTGGCTGGCACGGGATGCAAGGGGGGATCAAAACGTGAAAGTCTTATCTACCCTCACCCCAGTCTCACAGGTCTGATATGATAGCAGCGTCGTATTCAGGCCACGGTGCGTGGCGGAAACCGCTACTGTTGACGTTGGAAACTATACAAGGCGGATGGATAATAATCTCGCTACGTTGCTGTGTTTTTGCTGTGTTTAATTTTTGGTTCACCATGGATCGAAGGCTGCGTTGCCTGCCTGCCTGCCTGCCTGCCTGCCTGGCTTGGTGGTTTTCCTGCGTTCGAGGTTCGAGGCAAGGGGCTAGCGTGGGCACGGCACTTTGTCGTGGCGGCTGCTGCGGATGCGGAGTTGGTACCAAGGCACAGACGGCATATCACGGTTGCAGGTTGCCGTTGAACGGACGGACGGACGGATGGATGTCATGACGACAAAAGGCCGTTCAGAGGAGAAATCGGTTTCCCCATTACGCGGCCCCACTTCCTCCAGGGGAGCAGCCATTTCGCTGCATCATGCGCCACGGACGCCACGACGCCACCTGGGCCTGCGAACCTTGGGTTCCGTGGAGGTGACTGGGTGGACTGGGTGACTGGGTTTTGATACAATGGCCGATGCTCGAGAATCCACCGATTGTTGATCGTCGGGCGGGCTGCACTGGATAGTCGGTACAAGTTAGTTGTAGTGGGTTGATTGAGTGATTGAGTTCATGTTGGCTCATACATGACTAAAGGCAATTGACGACCTGCCCATACCAGTGTCGCCATCCATGTCTTAAGTCCGTAATGCGCATTGCATTGCATGTGCCGAAAAAGTAAAAAAAAAAAAAAAAAATTAATCCACAGCTAAAAATGGATCCATGCCATGCATGCAATTTTATATCAGGACAAAAACACGACTGACCCATGCGGCGCGCCATTGCCAACGAGACGTTACACTTGGTCTGGCGAGCAGCTAAATCGACGGGTAAGACACGACGCGAAATTACCATGCTGTCAATCTTGCAGGGCAAAAACTGGGAAGGCTGGAAGCATGAGGTACGACGACACGATAGATAGTTCCCCGGCCGACTTTTCGAAACACGCCCACACATGCAGTGCAGCAGACAGACAGTTTTGCAAAGAATGAGCAACGTCTCATCTATGCCGTACAGGCATCCTGCCACTTGGGCAGAGGACTGCAGAGGACTCGTGTCGAAACACATGCATCTGTCTATTTTGAGAAGATTGGGAAGTGCCTGTGCGGACGCTGCGGACGTTGCGGACGCTGCGGAGGGCTCGGTTCCCTGCATTAGCCGGTGTTGAGGAGTAGAAAGAAAGGCGTTAAATCGCAAAGGGATACGGGATACGGGACACGGGCAACTCCGTACTTGTACTGTTGGATCTGTTGTCTGACCAAGTTGAAAAGGGCAAAAAGGAAAAAAAGAAATGTGCGATTGGGGATCAAGTCGGCTGCTTTGCTTTGCTTTGCTGCACGACACGACACGACACGACAATAGAGCGCAAGAGCCGTCGATCGCTTGATTGCCTACAGACGTACGTACATCTGGCTGTTTATCGCAGCCGTACCTTGTCGTCTCCAAGGAGCCATTGGATGGAATCGAGTCTAGATGGATGAATTGGGAGAGCTTCTCGGATGATGATGACGCCAGCACATGCGCGACAAGCCCGGTACGAGCTGGCTGGATGGGCCAATGGTAGAACATGGGGGTACCCACGATAAAATAAGTACATCCTTGAGTCCCCTGCTGAAGTATCCTGGGGGTATTGGGCCAAAGCGGGCCAAAGCGGGCCAAAGCGGGACAGAGTGGATCCCATGGCACAATGCCGTCGACGTCGACGTGCATGTTGCGCTCCTGCAAAGCATAGAGTAGGTGTCACTTGTTAATCTAATTGTTACACATGAGCAAAATCAAAAGTCTCCCAGTGCTGGATCCCATCGAAAGGCGTGCACAAGACACAAAGCGCGCAAACCGCTTGTGGTGGCAAGGGAGGTTCGGCACCTAGTGACGTGCCTGGGTAGGTAGATAGGTACCACGGGCTGGTTAGTGCGCGGTGGGCGGTGGAGCTGGTCGTAATGGCCGCCTTGGTGGTGGACTCGAGGCCCACAGTCACCGGCGCACCTGACCAGTCGCCGACCTTACCTTTTTTTTTTTTTTTCTCACAAATTGAGGCTTGGTTGTGTAGTACCTAGATAGGTCTTTTCTTGAAAAAGAAAAGTCCGGCCGGTGCTGATTTTCAGTCAACTGACGGACGCCACTTTCTTTGCTCTTCCTGTCCGGCATGGTTGGCTTTAGGTGACATGTCAGATTCACATAAGACTTCAGCATTGCATCAGCTTTGCTTTGCTTTTTTTATTTTTTTTGGGTAGGAAGGGAGGGGGGGGGGGGGGGAAGGTCTGATAAGGAGAGGGGTATGTGGCGTCGGTCGCATCGCGATTCTCGTGTTATGTAATTCTTTTTTTTTTTTTCTTTTTTGTACAGAGTACTTCAGAGTGGTACCCGTCGCGCGCCAACCCGGATTCTCGAGGCGCTTTCCACTTCATCATCAGGCACAGAACAGGCTAAAATTTAGGTTGCCTTGCTAGCTTACCCGCTATCAAAGAGAAAGGAAATAAAAGGAAGAAAGAGGAAAAAGAAGCTCAATGGCATGAGGAGGATGCAAATGTGCCCCCACAGGCCGACGCCACCGCCGGGTGCCACTGTACATTGTACCCCCCTTTCCCCCTCCCCCTCCCCCCCTTTTGTACCTCCGTACCACCCATAGTACTTACCTACCCAAGGCCCATTTGGTGAAAGAGGCACGCAAGCACACGCCACACACACACACACACACACACACACACACACACACACAGCCTTTGTCTTTGCCAAGCAATTGACGCCGACACAAGCTTTGGAAGCCCAAAAGCTGGTTCGGCAGAGCTGGTACTTGCTGATGCTGCTGATGCTGCTGCAGACACCTGCAGCCCGTTTCTGCCGTCTGGAATTCCATCGGCCTCTTGCGTCTTCTCCTCCACCCTCACACCTTCTTTGATCCTTTGATCCTCCCCCTTTCCTGGCTTCCTCAGAGACCAGGCTGCTTTGCTGGGCCTGTCTTTTGATCTTGCAACTCTTGCTCTCTGTCTTGTCTTCGCCCCAGCGAAAGCGGCGACGACAATCGGTGGCGCTTGGTCGCCCGCCATGCAGCGCGTCTCTGCCTTCCTGCCCTCCTGGGACAAACGATCATCCAACCCGGGCCACGTCAAGTCTAAGACGCATGGAGGAGGAATATTCGGATGGGCAGCCCGCCACGGTGCCAACGACAACAATAACAACGGCAGCAGCGGCAGCAGCAGCAGCAGCAACAACAACAGAAATAGCAACAGCTTTGGCGGCACCAACAACAACTCGAATCACTACCACTCCAAGTCCCTCTCTCCCATCAATGTCGCTGCTGCAAATGACAGCAGAGTTCAGCGCGAGGCCTTTTGGCCTTCGACTCTTGACATGGAAAGTCTGAAGGCCGCTCGCATTCTTAAATCGTTTTGCTGTACGTGCCATCCCCTTGCCGAAGTATCGAGCTCGCGTCCTGCAGGGACAGCGGAGCGTCAGACCCACGCAAATAATGGCAGAGAATTCTGTTGACTAACCCGTCCTCTTCCAATAGCTGATGGATTTATGGCTCCTGTTGATGCGGAGACGCCATTGCCAGCTTCCGACCCGAACTCGGCCTCGGTTTCGACTTCAACCCCGGTTCCGCAAACCCCATCCGTGATGAAAAAGATTCCCAAGCGCATCATCCAAAACGCAGCAGGAATTGCCGTCTTCACTTGCATGAGAAGCGGACTGTGGATGACCGGCTCTGGCGGCTCTGGCATTCTTGTGGCAAGGAAGTCAGATGGAACCTGGTCGCCTCCCTCTGGCATTATGCTTCACACGCCGACACTCAGCTTCATCATCGGCGTCGACGTTTACGATTGTGTGCTCGTCGTGACCAACTTGGCAGCTCTGGAGTCAATCACCAGACCATGTGTTACTCTTGGCGAGGACGTCAGCTTGAACAATGGCCCATCAACCACTTTGAATTCGGACGATCTAGAGCTGAATTGGAAGAACCTCGACAATACCGTCTTGGCCTACATGAAGGCCCGTGGGCGACATCAAACAGTCAATCTTCGAGGCTGCATACTCACTGAACGAGGCAACGAGAATGAACGATTCTATGGTGCTGAATTAACACAAATGGACATTCTAGCCGGCAATGTAGCACGTCATGTCGACGAAACCAAGCCACTGTTTGAAGTGATTAAACTTGCCGAGGGAAGGACTGACTACGACAAGGCCATAGTCGAGTTGACGGCGGTTGAGCCGGCACCCAGCGATGCCATCATTGCAACGCCGAAAGCCAACGTTTCATCTCCACGTCCATCGTTTGGCATTGTCGAGGCCGACGACCCAGATCCATTTGGCGTCTTGGCCTTGGAAATGGCTGGGCTCGAGATTCGCGAGGCTGGCTCGCGTTTGCGGCCAGGTAGCAGCCAGTTTGACATGAGCTCACATCCACACAGCTCAGCTCTCGCACAACTTGCTCGCCACAGCATGGATACATTTATCCTCAAGAGCAATAATAGAGCGAGCCTCAGGTCCTCCAACACTATCACGAGTCAAATGACCGACACAGGGACGCAAACCGACGCTGGTACCCGTCAGACACCCGAAACTACGCCCAGCCCTGGACAAAGCGAGGATGGCCGCCACAGGACATCCATCGACCACAGGCTTGACTCGAACATTACCCAAGACTTCCACGGCTCAGCCGTGGACCTCACTCCGTTGAGGCATATCAATCTTCGCCACTCCATCTCCTCACTTCATCCCAGTCCGCCGGCCATTCCACCCAGGAACAGGCCCGTATCCTCGAGCGCTTTACCGTCCAGTG
Source organism: Balansia obtecta B249 (assembly GCA_000709145.1). Taxonomy (NCBI): domain Eukaryota; kingdom Fungi; phylum Ascomycota; class Sordariomycetes; order Hypocreales; family Clavicipitaceae; genus Balansia; species Balansia obtecta. The sequence continues at coordinate 13,337 of JFZS01000169.1, forward strand.
CTAAAGTGGAGACGAACGCTCAAACGCCAGCCGTTCCACCCAGAAGCCGGCCCGTCTCGTCAAGCGCTTTACTTTCAAGTGCCAAAGCAGACACGAAGGCCGAATCGCCAGCTGACGCCCTTGAGGATGAGCTGGAAGATGACACGAACGACGCCGATGATGAGGATGATTTGGACGACTCTGACGAAGAAGCTGTAATCTACGAGGTTGCCAAGGTTCAGCCTACCAGAACTAGAGCAGTTGCCTCGAAATTGATCCACGCCAAGGGTAGCGTGATAACCATACCCAAGCGCGTTCCACCTCCGTTGCCCGCGAGAAGCCCTGCCCGCAATTCCAGATGTGCAAAAAGCGACGTCGGTGTCGAGAACAGAATGGTTCTGAGCCCGTTGCAGCAGACTTTCAGCGAGGAAGATCTTTGCTCAGGAGAATCAATGGCTCCGACCGAGGGGGCAGGGAGAAACTCGGCAGTCATCGAGGCGAGCAATTCTACCAATATTGGCCAAACTAATAGCTCTGATACTGTCTGCAAACCCACGACAGACAATGGGCCCTATCATCAGCAAACTCAGGCAAATGAGAGTTTTCAGGTCGCGCCGTCCATTGATGCGGTTCTCGAGCCAGACAACGTACGAATACAGGACGATGGCACTTCGGCTTTCATCAATCCAGCCAAGACCTCAAGCAGGCTCACACGAGTTTCCGTGGCCGCAGGCATTCCCTTGCCAGAAGATGTCGATCCAAAGGAAACAACGAACACAGAGTCAGAATCTCAATACGACTCCGTTGATGACCGAGTTACTGAGGATGACGAGGTCTTCAAACCTCTCCGGGAGCCCCTCGATAACTCAGATTCTACCTCGGGAAGCAAAAAGCACACGTCTTCCATCTACACCGGCCTGACGGAAGATCGGTGGAGCATTGACAGATCGTCGTTGACGACCCCGACTTCTGAGCGACCCATGTCAGTGGCGGAGTACATCATTGAAGAAGACACCCCGAAGAAGATGAGCAGGGAGGAGGAGTTGGTAGTGGAGACACATATTGAACCTTTTAATCAGCCACTCGAGATGACACCAGAGACTCCTGTTGGACCGACATGGGGCAGGGTTTCCATGATGGACAGGGTGCACATCACAACGAACTCTTGAATGAGGAGCTCTCAGCACGAAGGATCCCCTTACTCGAGGGCTACAAAACATATTGATCGACGAAATCAGTCTATACCTGACGACAATTTCTAGGAACCTCTAAAAAAAACCAACAAACACAATATGGGTTCATTTATATTTCTATATACATACATTTCTCTGACGGACAGTTACACTTCACGACCGGGAGGGGTTTCAAGTTCAACAGCCTGAATCACGATTATTATTATGTGGCAAGGCGTTTGGATCACTTTTGTACGGCGAATGCAGCCTGTAGGCGTATGACACAATGGGGAGTTCTGGGCATTCTGCAGCGTTTTGCTCAAGCTGATGTGCAATATTTATTTTCTTTATTTCGACGCAACATGGTGCTAATGATAGGGAAGTACAAATTTGAGGCAATGGGAATATATGACGGAGTCCCGACAGCTTTTGTTCTACGCGGATGTTCAAACTTATGGCGTATAACGTACCATTTAGCTATAACATAATTACAGTTGTGCTTTGACTTTCGTTTGTTGACGAGAGCATGGCAGTAGTCGTGCTCAGTTGGATGTGAAGGTATACTGATCCACCATGCTGTTTGATTTCCCTGCCACAAAAATTTGTCTGGGATGAAAATGCTGTGACGGGTTACAAAATGAGCCAACTTTAAATAGAAAATTAGAGTTATGTTTTATACCCCAACCACATCGGATTTTTCCTAAGAATAAAAACCACTTATTGTAATCCACTGACCACGTGAGCTTAACAGCGCTCCACAGCCACATGTGCTTCAGCCACTACTCGGCCACCAGCCACAAATTCATGGCCGTGGCTTCAGCAACACCAATCCAATACACAGTTCGCGACCACACGAGAGCGCGCCTACGAGGTATCTGTAAAGCATTTCTTTTCTGCACCACCAGCATCATCTACTGCCAGCGACAGCTCTCCCGGAGACGAAAATCCTGGTCTTCAAAGTTGAGAGAAATCTGGGAACCATTGGAAACGGAAGGGGGGATCGGTTGCCCAGCATGTCGGGTTCGACAGCCAAATGGCGCGAGGAGCAGATTCTGATTCTCTGCCCTGGCAGCAGGACCACGATGGCCCAACTAGGGTGTACCGAATTGACCCCCCCGGCACACAGGATTCCTACGAGAATGTTCAGAGACGGCGATGAATGGCGGCCCTATTATACATATATGCGCACAAAAGTTGTTGATGGAGTCGAAACAGAAGAGTGGGTAGAGGATGTGGATGAAGATAAAGGCGCTGTCTGGCCGATGCAAGGTATGTTCCCACCGCGCACCTGAGGCTTGTGACGTCGACCTGGAGAGGTTACAGACGGATGGATCTCGAAATGTCACACAAATTAGTGCCATGCTGATATTTGGATGGAACCATAGGTGGGAGAATCGTACAGATGGATGCCTTCCTCGCCTTCCTGGAGCACGTTCATAGCTTACTTACGACGACATACCACAACACTCCGATTATGCTAATGGCCTCGCCCCAGTGGACGCGGCCAGATTGCGAAGCGATTGCACAATATGTCTTTGAGAAGACCCGTACGCCGGCGCTTTGCATGATCCATAGCGGCATTGCCACGCAGTACGGTCTCAAGTGGCCCAACATGACCGTCATCGACATTGGCTACGAAAAGGTGGACATTACAGCCATTCATGACGGCAGAGTCGTGAATCAAATGGGATTAGGTTCCTCGGGCAGTGAAAAGCAGGTCAGCGGCGGCGAAATCTTCACCCAACGATTGATGAAGCTCCTGGAGGGCAAGAACTTTACGCACGACATGGCAGAGCAATTGAAGAAGAGCTCGATATGCGAAGTGCTGCCCTACGCAGCCAACGAGAAAGGTCTCATGGAGCTGCCCGAGGAGAACGCATCGGCCGGCGCCCCAGTATGCGGTGCCGGCGCTGTTGCCGATGCGAGCAAACCCAATGACCTGGCGAAGCCGACGGAGCTGAGGGGCGAGGAGCCGGGCGAGAATGGGGAGGTGGCCAACAACGGCGCTGAGAATGATGGTGTGCTGGATGTGGCCGCTATCGTGACCAGTGGTCAGACCAAGGAATTCCTGGCCAAGAAGGAGGAGGAAAAGGAAAGGCGCAAGCCAGGACGAAAGTCGAAAGCCCAGCTTGAGGCTGAGGCTACGGCGTCGGCCAAGCCTGTACGACTTCCCAACTCCAGGAGGAAGGTTAACACATTCTTCTACGATGAGATAGTCCAGGAGCTTGTGCCGGCCGAACCCAAGCACAGCGACGCCGGCGAAACTGCTGATGCGTCCTCTGAGAAGCCTCTTCCTCCCGGACAGCAACCTCCGGCCGCCGCCACGATGGCCTCAACCGAAGACAGCGCCGTGGGGGGCAACGATGCCACAGCCCCTTCAACCGCACAAGACAACGCAGCCAAAGCCAGCGCCGGGGCCGGGACCGGGGCCGGGGCCAAGACTGACACGCCGGAATACCGACCGAAGCGCGTCCGCCGCGACATCGAGGTCGGCCTCGAGCGCTTCACATTCGCCAACCGCCACGAGATCGACCGCATCGTCACCGCCATCTACCGCACGGTCCAGGGCATCGACGACATGTACATGCGGCCCCAGTGCTGGGACAACCTCGTGTTCGTCGGCAACGGCTCGCGCCTCCGCGGGCTCAAGGAGAACATCCTCCAGACGCTCAACGCGCGCCATCTCATCTCGCCGTCGACCGCGACAATGTTCACCTCGGAGCTGCCGTCCAACGTGGCGACGCCGACGGGCACGGGCTCCCAGACGCCGACGGGCTCCTTCACAGGCGTGCCGCACCAACTGCCCACCAGCGGCGTGAACCCGCTCCTCCAGGCGGCGACGACAGCAAGCACGCTCGGCGTCGTCGGGGCCGCGGCCGGCGTTGTCGGGGCCGCGCCCACGCCTGCCGCGGGCTCCGACGCCGCCGGCCCCGCGGCGAGCCACCACTTCCACAGCCAGACGCCGACGAGCATCAAGACGGCCGCGCTGCCGACGTACCTGAGCGAGTGGTCCAAGAACGGCTTCGAGGAGGCCATGTTCCTCGGCGCCCAGGTCGCTGCCCGGATCGCCTTCAGTCTGCATTCCAACATGGACGCGCAGAGCATCGAGGCGCAGCGGCTCATGAGTCTCAGCAGAGTGGACTACAAGTAAGTTGGGACGTGTCTTGTCATTTCTTTTATTTCATCTTTGGTTTTTTTTTTTTTCATTTTAATCTACAATCCTTGCAGCCTTTCTTGGAGCTAACTCTTGTCCCAGTGAGCTTGGGCCCAAGGGCATCAGGACGCATTCCATGCTAGGCTAACCGGGGACTTTGGTCACTGCCCAATTCTTTCCTTTTGTTTGAGAGAATTAAAAGAAATTTTTAAAATTCGGTTGGAGTTTTTGTGTGTGTGTGTGTGTGTGTGTGTGTGTGTGTGTCTTTGCATGCTGGATGGGAAACTTTGTATAGTAGTCTTAATGCTGAACGTATGCGAGGGCCATCATTTTGCCTGCGCTCTGCTGTGCACGAGGCGGCGTTGCTCGGGATTAAATCACTGACCCCTTTCTGAACCAACTTTGCTTTTCCCCCGGGATTGAAATGCATACTAGTTGCTCCATCACAAGATTGCCGTACAGTGCTAACAACCCCCCCAAGTTCCACATACAAATTTAAATTTAAAATTAAGAAAAATAAAAAAAACTCTCATGACATGTAAAATACAAATGTCCCTGCGCCGTCAGACAGCCCGGCGTGATGGCCGCGCGCCTTCTCCTTCTACCCTGCTGCGTTGCGTGCTTCTGCTTCCAGGGCGGCCTTGTGCCAGTCTGTCTTGAGAAGGTAGGTGTACTCGATGATGGCGACGCTGATACGCCCCCGAGTTAGCCCGTTGGTTCCTCTCCTTCAGGGAGAGTTGGGGGAGCAGGGCGCGACGGCAACACTTACATGATTAGGCCGAGCGTGACACCGATCCAGAGGCCCTCGAGCTTCCAGTCCAAGCCGAAGGCGAGGACTAGCGAAATGGGCAACGAGATGGCGTAGTATGAAATCAAGTTGGCTGGTCCGCCGATCGACTGCTTGCCGATTCCGCGGAGGATCCCGTGGGCGCCTGCGCTCAGGCCATCAAAGACCTGCATGACGGCCACAAGTGGCAGAATACGCGCGACGGCTTTGATCACGCCGGGGTCGTTGGTGAAGAGCAGCGGGAGGTGGAAGCGCAGGGTGGAAAAGGCAGTCAGGTTGAGGAGACCGATGACACAAGCTGCCACGAAGGTCTAAAAAAAAAAAAGTGAGTTAGCCCCCAAGTTACTACAAAGAACGGAGAGGGAGAATTCAAAGAATTTCTCAAAAACTTACCACTCTGCCCGTGATCCTGGCGGCATCGACTAGCCCCGCGCCCATGAGGTTCGCAACACGTGTAGATGCAGCAATGGACACGGGGAACGGGATTTGGTACGAGATGGAGGACAGAGTGACGAGTACGCTCTGGGCAGCAAGATACTCGGTGCCGAATTGTCCAGCAAGCAGGGTCATGATCTCGAACGCGAGCCATTCAGCTTCGACCATGATCATTCCGGGAAGGGCCAGCCGGATCATGACCCACCAGTTCGAGAATATCCTCTTGCTGAAGCCCCCCCAGCACTGCCTGCCATCGACGAACACGACGTAGAGAAACAGCAAGATGGGCAGCAAAGTTTCCGTGATGGCCACGGCAATGGGAGCGCCCACGAATCCCAGTCCAATCTTCCACACCAGGAGCCAGTTGATGAAGACGTTGATGGGGGCGACGATGATGAGGACGTAGGTGGTTGCGCGGAAGAGGCCCTGCGCCTGGGTGAAACGCTTGCCGACCTCGAAAAGCACGACGCCAGGAATGCTCAAGATCATGACTTTGAGATACAAGGCTGCGAGCCGGGCCGTCTCGGCGTCGGGGACCACGTAGAGGAGGATCCTCTCGGCGAACAACCACAGTACGGCAACGGGAAAGGACAGAAACAGCAGGAAGCAGGCCATGCGCTGGCACTGTAGCCCGACGAGATGCTTGTGTCCAGAACCGTATGCCTGGGCGCATAGCGTGTCCAGACTGGTGGCGAGTCCTTGGAACGGGGCGAGACAACTGATGGCTTGGGACATGTTGGCTAACGAGACAGCTCCCAACTCGACTTTGCCAATTCTGCCAACGGCAAAGATACTGGCCACGTTGATGGAGTACTGCAGAAGGAAGGTGACGATGAGAGGCGCCGAGTACCCGATGATGGTCTTTGTCTCGCGCTGCCACGTGGATTGGATACGTCGAGAGGCGATGGCCTCCTCCCATTGCTGATCCAGCCGCCCATCACAGGACCCGGACGCCGTGTCTGAACCGTCAGCTTCTCCGGCCCAAAGCGGCGTCGTCTCTGTTGGACTTTCTCTCGCCGACTCGTCAGCTCCGGCATCGCCCCGCGGAACCTTGGTGCTGAACATGCGCCGATACAAACGAGCAGCCAGGTTGTGCCTTTTCTCAGCCGGCGCATGTTTCGGTGGCAGAACGTGATTGTCTCGCAGCAGACTCCTCTCTGCGTATCGAGACTGCCTCCTTTCCAACGCGGTCAATATGGGCTCATCAATGGGTTGCGCGTTGAAAACTGGGCGAGTGCCGCCGTATGCAACACCACTGGGCCGGCGATACATGCCGTGTCCGTGACCATGAGCAGGATGCTCCGTTTCGTCGTGCCCCTCGGCAAAAGCTGGATCGAAGTCGTCGTCTGAGCACGCGGCTATGTCTTCGGCAAGGAACTGCTCTGCCAGCGGCGAGCTAGACAGGAACCTTTGTTGAACAGAGGTGGAAACCATGTCCCGCCCACGGCCGCCTGGCGAGCCGATAATCTGCTTCCCACGCGCCATCTTGAGTGTGTCTAGAAGCTATGCCGATCACTCCGATGTTGAAAATAAAAATAAAAATAAAAAATTCATAAGAATCGGCCGTTGCCAACGAGCCAGAAGACTGAAGCAAGTGGGCAGAGGCAATGGTGAAGACGGACGGGATCTCGCACGGGAGCCGGTTGTACGTTGTGACGAGTCAAGAGATGGATAGAGTGCGAGCCGTGTCTGCTACCAATTTTGTTCCGTTCTAACAGCAAAGCAATTTATGAGCAATTCCGGCGCCCCAGATACGCATTCTCGCGGCGAGTTGTTCACCTCTGAGCATGCGGTGCGGCAAGGGAAGGAGATAGATAAAGCTGAAGACAGGGGAGAGGATATGATGATGGCTTAGAAGCGGTGCAATTACCGCAAAAAGCAACTTCCAATCGGACCCAGAGAAGATGGGCAGGCAGAAAAAGTTCGATATTAAGATTTGCCGGGTTAGGATGCGAAAGTGTAAGTGAGTGGGTGGGAACTTCGGCTGAGAAAAGTCGTCGGAGGCAAGGACAAGGGTACATGGGTACATGGGTACATGGGTACATGGGTACAAAGTTAGTCGCACGGATTTGCACTTCGTTGGCCCCATCGGTCCGCAGCGACGTAAACGCCACGTTTGTCCGAGATACTTCGACATAGGTACCCAGGTACGTACCTGGCGTGGGGCACTCCAGCTCGCAGTCGAACCCGGACTGATGAGAGCCATCACGCCTGCTTCGTCCCGAGACAGCATTGCACAAAGACGCTCTCATGCAGTCATTAACTGGCCCGGAGCGCTGCTCAAAGACCGATCACACGACCCTACCGCAGATCCACAAGGTACTCTTGCAATGGCAATGGCAATGGCAATGGCAATGGCAATGGCTTTGGCAATGGCTTTGGCCTTGGCCTTGGCTTTGGCTTCGAAGCATACTGATGGCCGGGGTTTCGATTGGGCAAAGCAGAACAACAAAAAAGCAAAGAAAAAGAAACAAGAGTGCTTAGTGGCAAAGACACCGGGCCTACCAACTACCAAATTACCCCGAAATTTCTGGCTAATTGTCAACGTAGTGCTCTGGGCGTACGGAACAGCATGGCTTGTTGATCCTGTCAAGCCCCCTACCCTGGCCCATGGACGTGGCCCAAGTCATGCTTTCATCATCATGGCGGAAAGCCGTGCAACCCCAGACGCCAGTCTCGAGTGTCAATTCCATCTCGATGCAACTGATGTCGCACAAGTGACGCCGTCGGTGTCGAATCCAAAGGCTATCTATCTCCTTGGGCGACGATAGGGCTCTGATTCCTTCGTGACCCGCGGCCTCCCTGGCTCGTATGCGGAATCCTGAGCTGCTTCCAGTCGTGGCCCAAGTAAAGACCTGCAGTGCGTTGTGACATTTTTATAAGCTTGAATGATCGCTGATGCTTATACCGCAGAACAAGTTACCTCTTTACAAGCCAATGTCTTCAGACCCTTATCAGAGCCATACCCGGTGTCCTTATCGTTTCGAGAGGAAAGAGATAAGATAAGTGCCGACTGTATGGGCCTGGGGCTCATCCACCTGCGTGGCGGGTGGGGCCCAGAGTCATACTGGCCTTGGATTGGCCGAGATTAAACCTGCCGTTGCAGATGCACCCGACTTCGGTGGCCCGCAGGTGGACTGACCCGGCTGATACTAAACCAACCAATCGAATGTCACCCGGCTTATCCTAAGACATTCCAATACTTTTTTGAGCTAAATTACCCTGTCACATAGCTTGAGCTTGGTAGAAAAACAGACAGGGGTTAGGTTACACCTCGACACTTGTCCCACTCTAGCAACAACTTCGTAGGTTTTAGGTTTTGCAAGTTCCCAATCATACATCATGTATTTTTTTGCACCAAGATTTGCCACATTAATCGACCGAGAAACTGCTCAACCGTCGAGCTGATTCGGACCGCTCATTCTGTCCACCTCTGCCCGTGGCAATCTGGCTCTGTATAAGTCATCGAAGCGACCCATGGAATTTCTCGCGCTTTATACTTCTGTAATGGCAAACTATAAGGCATTCGTAATCCTATCAAGCCCGTATCGGGCATTCCTGCATTGGCGGTTGGCTTCGGAAAATCGGACTGAAATGTTCCTATCATGGACGCATTCTCATCAAGAAGTCCCGGCCATACCAGTACACCAACTTCCCAGGAAGCAATTCTTACTTGTCCCGAGGGCTTCGCAGTCTCACCCCATGCTTGCTTGGAAAGATTGGCAGATGTGAGCATAGCCCAGTCTATTGATTTGTTTTCATTATAGCGCATGTAAGTTTTGATGTGTGGCGCTGCACGATTTCTTCCGCTGTCTTGAACGTCGACATCCGAAGGAATAACTGTTTCATTAGAAAAAAGGAAAAAAAGAAAAAGAAAAAGAAAAAAAGAAAAAAAAAGGGGATTCGTTCAGGGGATTCGGTCAGGGGATCCGCAAGCTTACCGACTCCGTTTTCACTATCATTGGCCCAGTGATAAAAAATTGGTCGCAGGTAGCTTAGCTGCTGCGCTTGCTGAGCAGATTGGATTCTGGTGTGGATGGACTTGCCCGAGGCGTACCCATCAAGAGATCTTCTGACTTCATCCGGGGTCGGAAATACAATCTTGAAATTTGGTCGTTGCTTCACCTTGTTCTGGCAACAGGCCAGAGAATCAAATAGCGTCTTTTGAAGCCACGTGTCCTTCCCACCCAGGGTCGCAATGGATGACATCTGGAGGACGACTTCGGCATTACCGTCTTGACATTTCAGGGCCTTGAGATATCTTTTCGCTGCAGGCCACCCGAATGGCGTGCATGAAAGGTCGCTCATATCATGCCTCCCTGGTACACTTGCTATTAATGCCGCCCTTATAGCCGAAAAGTCGTATTCACTGAGTTTGTCTGCTAAAGGTCCACAGGTCACTCGCCGGCTGTCGTAGGATCTCAAGTACGTCATCATATCAGCCTTGAAACGCTCACCACTGCCAATTTTCAAATCTTGATAAGAGGCTACGGGCTCGACGACTTGCCCAAGCCTCGACAGACGCGGTGACCTCCAGACCGCGTTGGTCATATTTGTCCAGTCCTTAGGTATCATATTTGCTGTGTGTATGATGATCTCTGCAGTATCGTCGTGCCGAAAAAGTACCATCATTTTGGAATGATGAGTTCCAAACATTTCAGGCATTGGAGCTACGTGAAGTTTGACGTTTTTATATGCGGCTGCTTCCCTCTGGTATATGACATCAGGGGCCTGAGAAACGTGTTACGCTCTTGGGCTGGAAACTTACCGAAAGTGCCAGCTTTTGCGGGTCATCACGCTTCCAAAATCCATGCACAACATGCACATCGACGAGATGCCTTGTGTCCGGGTCAAAAGCGTCCATCAAGAAAGTAACGTCATGCAAGTAGTTGAACTCCCAGCATTCGGTAATGAGCGGATCACCAAGGATATCGTTGAGTGTTATGGTATCTTGATTCAATTCTTCGGGAAGGTCTCTGATCCAGGTAAGTTGCCAGGGAGACCTCAGACAGCGCACTGCTAGATGTCTGTTCTTCTGGGGTGGACTGATTGGTGTAGAGAGAGATCTTGGTCGTTCTTCCTCATTCACAGCATCTCCTTTCTGACGCTTTCTGGGCGGCTCCATGATGAATAGCAAGCGTCTGACTAGATCATGAGTCTGGTGAGAGACGGACTACCTTCTGTCCACTATTCAGGTGCCAAAAACTTGTTTCACAATTGCCCAAGGGGTGTAATTCATTCGTCCTCCCCCCCCTGTATATGCTTTCATTCCAAGTTGTATGTAAAACCGATGTTTTTATTGCAATTGCAGCCGGAGTCTAAGCCATCATGATATTATGCTTTTGCTGAAGCGTCGTGGCATCTTGGAAACCTTCACGTGTCACAGGTGAAGTATAATTGCGCCAAAAGAGCGTGGGTATATCGAAGGAGACTTTTTTGTAGCGCACGTCGTATACGTAGAAATTTCGTTCTTTAAATGGATGGCCATAGAGCGACAAGATACGAATGATGATGCGTTCGGTAAGTGCTTGCCGACGTCCTGATTCCTGGAGGGTGAACATGTGTGTAAACTGTGGCGGTGCAAGGGTCGTGCGCGAGAGCACCGGCCACAGTTGATTAGTGGCGTCTCGCAGCGTTTGTTCCCCCTTGCTCTCTTCACCCTTTGCCACGCGCCATCATCTGTCACAACAAGTGCTGCATCCCAACGATATCGAGGTTTCGCCTGGAAGCGATCCCTTCGGCTTCTTTCCCTCATTTCCATGTTCCTGCACCAAGATTTACGTTCTGCATTGCCCGACTTGAACCGTCACGCAGTCGACTCCCGGCGCACCCACCTCGACTGGAACTCGACTCATATTGCCGTGCCTTCCGCAGTCTATCGGCGGCAACTTGTTTCGACCACTGGCATCTAATCGACGAGTGTCTCGATATAAGCAATCTGTTATTTTCGTCGTCATTGCATCCTTCGTTATCTCACTACGCTTCATTAACTGTTCGGTTGTACCAAGGTGTCACCGTATTTGACACAGGGCCTTGGATCGCACTCATGAGACTCAGTCTTTTGTCGCTTTTGGCCAGCGCATCGGCGTTGGTCAAGGCAGAAACAATCGTCACCTTGGGTTCGGAAGAAGAGGAGAGCATCTTCAATTCCAAGTCAGTCCCCCCCCTCGTGGAGCTGACAGTATCAAACTGGAAAGAACAATGTAACAAAACGAAATGGCTGGTCGTCAAACACTATAGGTAAAGCAAAATCTAATACTCTCTTCTGCTTTTCTTTTCGTTGGTTTCTTTAATCCATATGCTCACCCTATGAGTCAACAGTCCATGGTGCGGGCACTGTCAGGCTTTCGCCCCGACATATCAAACCTTGTACGAGTTCTATTACACATCTGAAACCCCAGACGGCTCAAGCTTTGAGAGATACTATGATTTCCGATTTGGCCGGATTGACTGCACAATGCATGCAGACCTATGTAATGATCACGAGGTTTCGTCTTTCCCTACGACCACTCTCTTCGAAAATTGCCAAATGTTGGATTACGTGTCCGGTGCAAAAAACATGACGGTAATCAGTGCATTGGTTGAGAAAGGGCTCGAGAAAGCAAAGCCCAATTCTCGGCCTGAGAAAATCGAGTTGCCCGAACCTGGCGATGAGGAATTCCCCAAATCCGGTGCATCAAAATCTTCTGGAGAATCGAGCAAGAGTGCTGATGAGGGACTGTCCGACAAGCCCTTCGGAAACAGTTGGAAAGTCCCCACTGCTGGGGAATTAGAGAAGGATCGAAAGCCCAAGAAGCCAGCAGTTATACCGAATATGGAAGGCGTTTCTGTTGACCTGACTGCCGAAAGCTTCCAGAAGCTGGTCACACAGACCCAGGATGCATGGTTCATCAAGCTTTATGCCCCGTGGTGTCATCATTGTCAGGCTTTGGCACCGGTATGGCAACAGCTAGCTAAAGCCATGCAAGGGAAGCTGAACATTGGTGAGGTCAACTGCGTGAAAGAAGGCCGACTGTGCAAGGATGTGCACGCTACTGCATACCCGACCATCATCCTCTTCAAAGGTGGCGAAAGAGCCGACTACACCGGCTTACGAGGACTGGGAGATTTCGTTCAGTTTGCTGAGAAGGCCGTTGATCTTGCAAGCGGGGTACCCGATGTCAATGCAACGTCCTTCAAGGCTCTTGAGGAGAAGGAAGATGTTATTTTCCTCTACTTTTACGACCATGCCACGACGAGTGAGGACTTCAGGGCGTTGGAGAGGCTTCCTCTCAGCCTTATCGGTCACGCTAAGCTTGTTAAAACGAATGATCCTAAGCTCTATGACAGTTTTAAGATCACGACCTGGCCACGACTGTTGGTATCTCGCGAGGGCAGACCTACCTATTATCCTCCGATCACGCCCGACGAGATGCGCGATAAGAATGCCGTCTTGGACTGGATGAGATCTGTATGGCTGCCACTGGTGCCTGAGGTAAATCCTTCCAATGCTCGACAGATTTTTGACGGCAAGATAGTCGTTTTGGGAATATTGAGCCATGCGGACAAGAACGCCTTTTCCGGATCTCTCCGCGAGATGAAGAGTGCCGCCAACGAATGGATGGACAGGCAGATTCAAGAGTTTCAACTAGAACGTAAGAAGTTGAGAGATTCCAAACAAATGAGAATCGAAGAAGCTGAAGATCGAGATGACCAGCGGGCGTTGCGGGCAGCCAAAGCTATCCGCGTGGACATGAACAAATCTGGTCGCAAGGAGGTTAGTTTTGCATGGGTTGATGGGGATTTCTGGCAACGTTGGATCCGTCAAACATATGGTATCGATGTCAAAGATGGAGAGAAGATCATCATCAATGACGAAGATGTGAGTCGACAGACGATCAAGGCGTCCTGGCTGTTCTACGCGCTTGCTTACTAACTGCAATGGCAGAACCGTCGATACTGGGACCAGACTGTGACTGGCAACTACATCATGGTTAGTCGCACATCAATCATGGAGACGCTGGACAAGATTGTATACGGTCCGAACGTGATTAAGCACAAGCTCACCGTCTCCACGATGGAGAAAGTCTTGGTTGACTTTAAGACTGCCTTTGCTGAGCATCCCTACCTGTCTATGAGCTGCGTGCTTGGCGTGGGTTTCGGTATGTACTCATGGTTACGTGGCCGCTCTCGCAGGGGGCGTGGTGGCCATTTCAGGCTCGACGATAGCATGGGAATCAAAGATCTCAAAGAAGGTCTTCTCGGAATGAACGGAAATCAAAATACGAAGGCTGACTAGACGCGGCACTGTACATCTTGTGTGTGAATCACTACCCTTCATCTTTTCGTCCTGTTTTGTTTTGGAAAATAAAGCACTCTTCAACGGTAAGATATCTTGGGGGTGATTTTAATATTCGTCAAGAGAACCGGCAGTGTAAGAGGGGGAACTGGCTAGGGGGCTGTGCGCAGATGAGCGCAGCGTCTGCTCAAAACGCTTCGTGAGTGAGCATAATATCGAACAGCCATCCAAAGAAATCTGCAAGATGAAGTGTAGGTGGCAGACGGATGGACTTTGTAAGGGGTTAGCTTTCTGTTTAGAAGATATGCTGCAGCTACTCGAGTTGGCTCGTTTGAAACAGTGAAGTCAAGTGGACATGGAGTTTTGGGGTCACTGGGGTTGGTTCCTTTTTTTTTTTTTTTTTTTTTTCTATGATAATACAAAAAAAAAATAATTTATAGTACTGCGATGAGACGAGTCCGTCCAAACATGGTGAAGTGCTGATTCGAGGCGACAGTAAGAAAAGAATTTGACAAAGACACAGACATTGTTGGATTGTGACTACAGAATGACGCTGATCCGGGGACTTTCTTTTTTTTTTTTTCCCTCCCCTTGTGATATATTCTTTGTAGAAAAATTTGTAAAAAATTAAGGGGAAGAGGAAGAGGAGCGCTCGCGACGAGACGAGACGAGACGAGACGCGATGGGAATTCCGGTTCCAGTGGCACTGTCTAGATGCAATGTCTTTTCCATCTTGAGCTTGGCATCAACGATAAAATAGGTGGCGACGCATCCACCTGAGAAGACTAGCAACCAATGAGCAGTCTGCGCAGCAACAGATACAATACCCGTCTTGAGATGGTCCGTTAGGCAGCTCAATTTTCAATTTCGAACCGCTCTTGCATGGCATTGCACGCCTTTGAAGCAAGGCCTTATTGGACGTCTCAGTGATGGTGCTGGTGGTTGAAGTCTCCTTGTCCCACCCAGCCTTGACTCAGCCTTTAGAGATAGCAATTTTGCGCAACTCGAGTAGGTAGGTAGGCAATAGCTCCCTGCACGACACGGCGAGACCAGCCTTTCATGCTGTTCCAGTTCCCGTGGCCCGACAGTGGTCATGACAGCTGTCACAGTTTGCTGCCCAGCTGTCCGAATCACAGCCGAAGCTCAAAGAAATTGCTGACGTTGCAATGTCAGATTGTTTCTCCCACTCTGACCGAGAGCTCTCGACAAGCATTTCAGACGACAGCATCAGTGTCGATTACAACACGGAAATTCATTCCATAGAAGCTCATGCCTCCTCATCTTTCGCCGGCATAGCATTCCTGCACCTGAGTCTTCCTCGATTGACCGACCTCCTCTTCGTCGACAATGTCGCCGTCCGGCATTGTCCTTCCCTTTAACCCAAAGGAGCATTCTCATCTCACGCCATACCTGGCAGCCATACACGCCTCTTGCATAACGCACGACCGCACCATTGCCACTTTCCTACCACCGCTGTCACACGAGAAGCTATTGACATGGTGGAAAGAGAGAATAGCGGAGGTCAACGATGGCAAAAGGTGCATCTGGATCCTCCTCGCCGAGTCGGATGCAACAGCGAAGCCAAAAGGTCCCGAGGTGATGGGCGTGGTGATGCTCTCTACGCCGTATTCTGAGACGGGTGCTTCCCGGGGTTACGTCGAGAAGCTGTTGGTTCACAAGACGCACCGGGGGAAAGGTGGTGCTAGATCACTGATGGAGGTGCTGGAGGCAGAGGCTTCTGCTATAGGAAGAAAGTTGCTGGTAAGTCTGCTTTTTCTTTTTTCTTTTTCTTTTTTCTTTTTCTTGAGGCATTGTACGTTCGCTTGTTCATTTCGTGCGGGTTGCAAAGGGGAAATCAGGGCAGAAACAGGCAAAAGGATGGCATGTCAGCTGACGTATTGTCTGCAGTTCCTCGATACGGAGGCGGGCAGTGTTGCTGAGACGGTATATAGAAAGCTGGGTTATGTCGAGCTGGGCAAGGTGCCAGCCTACGGGATGAGTCCGACAGGAGGGATGAAGGATGGCACATTTTTCTACAAGCAGCTTCCGTAATAGAGACTGAGGTGTTTTTGACGACCTTTGGCGAATGCATAATGCATCCACCAAGAGAGCAAGCAATGATGTGTCGGCAGCGCGGCCGCGTAGTCGGACATCTGCCACTGGCGTCCGACAAAATAACAAGTACGGAAATGTTTTGGCTGGTGACTTGTGCACCTGTTTGCAGGGCCGCAGTTCCACAAACATAGAGTCCGGGACCCCCAGCAAGCGGGAGAATCAGTCTCGATCATTAATGCTAGTCCGGTTCAGCAAAGCGGTTAGCCCGGCCGAAAACCATTGACCGAGCAGGCTCTCAAGGTGTGAGTGAGATGGGAGGGGAACAAACACCCACCCACATGAACTAGTTAACTAGCCTTGGAATGATGGGGGATGGGTAGATCGGCAGGCAATACACCCAACATTCTGGTCAAGAAGGGCGGCCAGTTTCCGTGTCTCGTTTTACTCACTGCCTTTGCGCCCCGTTGGAACACCGAATTGGGCTTGCGCAACAGCAGACAGCAAACAGGCCACATTATCGTGAACCCGGCCACGAGATGCATTGCACCGGCCTTGTGCTGGGCGTCGCCGCCATGGCTGAGTTTGCGGCGGCAGGATTGTATCCTTGGGTCACGCCCGACAACCACACTTGTGTCATCGGTACGTACGTCTGGTCCTCATCTCGCCAGTTACCATATCCTGCGAAGTGATTCCTCTCTGCTGATGAACTTGCCCAATCCAGACGAGCCAGTGCTTTCCTGTTCCTGCGAGGCCGTTCCCCAAAAGGTCGATACCTGCTGTACTGAAACATACGGAGGACTGCTGGTATGTCAAAACACCATATTTCCCAAAGCCAGCCCAGCCTGCCCCAATTGCCCCATCCTCAAAACACGGAAAGAAAGAAAAATCTCACAATTTGATTCGCAAGGTCGCTACCCAGTTCTGGAATACCTTCACTGGCCTCGAGAGCAAGGGTCAGGTCTACGCCAGGGAGTCATGGTCGATTCACGGCCTGTGGCCCGGTGAGTTCTGATGAAGCTGGAAAGCCCTCGACCGCTCGATGCTTTGCCTCGGCGCCGAGAAAACGCGACGCTGACGCAGCGGTAGATTTCTGCAACGGTGCGAACTACTACTGCAAAGCTTTTTGGCCCCGCCCCGACGTCTGTCTGCACTCAGGAAGGGGCCGGGGTGGAAGTTCGGCTGGGTTTTATGTTGACTCGGCTTATCCGTCGCAGGTTCGTACACGCAGTATTGCGATCTGAGCCGCCAATATGACCCGGATCCCTCTCCCAACACGACCGACGGCAAGCCGAGCGGCACGCCCGTGCCTCCGTACACTGGCGGACCAATCGATGCGTGGTTCGCGCCCTACGGTAAGCTCGACCTCCTGGCGTACATGAACCGGTTCTGGGTGAACCAGCGCGGTCCCAACTGGGCGTTCTGGGCGCACGAGTTCTCCAAGCACGCTACGTGCTACTCTACCTTCCAGAAGGAGTGCTTCGTAAGTGTCCATCCGCCCTCTGGCGCTCGTATTTCCCACCATCCACTTGATCTCCCTGAATGCTGACGCAACTATCATCCCCGCTAGGGTCCCGAGGCCTCCCCGCTCCAGGACCTCTTCGACTTCTTCGAAACAGTCATCAGATGGCAGCGCAGACTGCCCACCTTCCGCTGGCTGACGGAAGCAGGGATCCGCCCTTCCAACACGACGCGCTACTCCTACGCTGATATCCAGCGCGCGCTGACCAGGGGATTCGGCCTCCCTGCCTTCGTGGGCTGCGCCGGTCCCAGGTTCAACCAGACCGAGGCGGGCAGGGGCTCCCTGGACAATGGGTTCACCGAGCTGAACGAGATCTGGTACTATTACCACGTTCGCGGAACGCCCCAGGGTGCCGAGGGCGTGAAGCTTGCGGCTGACGCGGCTGGTGGGCGGTTGACGACGTGCGCTCGGGCGAAGGGTGCGGTGAGGTACTATGAGAGGAGCAAGGGCAGCGAGGAATGAAACTTGGGGCGGCATGCTGCTGAAAAGTACAAGACGAGCAGATCCAGCGTATTTCTGAGTTGTGACTGCGTCGAAACAAGATGTGGCTTTCTCAACGTATACGCGCACGCAAAGACAGAAGCATTGTTATGGATAGATGCGTTTCTTAAATTTTTTTTTTTTTGTCTCACGTCGAGCATGGGACCAAAACATCCCCTCACCATCAGTCCCCGATGCAGTATGCATTAAAAAGAGAAATAGGAGACGCCATCGCGTTCGAAAACACAATCTTACGCTTCTACATAAAACATCCTGCCACTTCCTTCTTTCAATCAACCGTCTTCCTGTCACTCGTCATCACCCATTTCTTCTACCTTGGGCGCCATGTACTGTCGCTGTTGAGCGCCAGTCTTGATCTGAGTATCGGTACTGGTCGTGGTGGCGGTGGTGGGCGCGACTTGGCCGGTGGCGGCGGCAAAGGTAGGGTTAGGACCTGCAGATCGAGCAGCCTTCCTTGCCTTCTTCTTCTTCTTCTTCTCGGAAGCAGACTGCGTGACGGTTTTGCATTAGTGCTCATTCTGTACATCCTGTTCGAGGTTTCCTTCAGTCCCGATACGAGTATTTCTTACCTCGTGCCATGCCCACACGGGGCGGAAACTGTCCATGAAAGAGACGTCTTCCCAGAGATTGGGATACAGCCACAGACCAGGGGGGACGGCAAAGTAGGTGATGCAGAACAGGATGACTCGGAAGATGGCCATGAGGAAGAACAGCCCCAGCAGGCCGAGCAATCCCCAGCTCAGGTAGTAGACGCCCTGGCGCAGCACCAGCGGCCACAGCGGGTAGAGCACGACTATGAAGATGAGCACCAGGGCGAGGGCAGCGTAGAGCTGTCGCTTGATCTGGCTTCCTTCGTACAGCCAGACGTAGTACATGTCGTCCCCGGCATCCTGTTGCTGCTCGATGCGGACGTTCCATTGACCCTTGACACGCTTGGGCTTCTTCCCGTTGGGTCCGACTTCGGCTTCGATCTTGCTCACGCGCAGAGCAAGCATGCCCAGCGGCAGCAGCTTGAAGGCGTTCTCGAGTGATGCTCGGTCCGTGATTTCGGGCAGCAACGGATTCTTCTTGCGGGCCTTTTCGTAAGCGGGTGACTGCATTGCGCGGAGCGCTCGCTTGACTGTGAAGGAGGGGGGGGGTTCATCATGTTAGCTCAAAGCTCGCGCGGGCTACGCATGCGGTGCCCAAGAGATATTAGGGAGGCGGCATAGTCTCGTACGTACCTCTGAACATATCCTTTCGCTCGCCATTGAGGATGCTGGTGCGCGGCTTGAGATCCTGGCCCTTCAGGAAGCTCGCGAGGGCAAGAGCTTTGGGGTTGGGCGGGCCGGGCTCGATCGGCTGGCCATGCCCTTGTCCTTCAAAATGGTGGTGGCCGTGGCCGTGGCCATGATCGTGATTGCAGCCTTCCCCGTGTACGTGCCCGCCGGCGGCGGCATGTTGTTGCTGCATTCGTTGCTGTTCCATCGCCTGCTTCTTGATGTGCTCGATGAACTCGGGCACGGTCATGCCCGCCTTCTGCGCATCCTCTGCTAGTCGTCGCTGGATCTCGGCGATTTGCTCTGGCGTCGGACGTTGTCCCGGCAGGGGCATAGGGATGCCACCCTCCTGAGACTTGGGCGGCGCCGACATTGCGAACTCGAGACGGAAATGTGCGTAACCAGGAAGCTGATGTGGCGGGGAGAAGGAAGTGGAATTGCTATTCTCTGCTCTGTTCTGTTCTGCTCTGCTCTGCTCTGCTCTGCTCTGCTGGCGGACCTTGCCAGAATCGAGAATGAAACAAATTCGGCAATGCAACGTCAAGACTGTTGTTGGTGGGAAACAGATTGCAAGAGGGGGACCATCATCATCCGCAATTTTTGTCGGCTCACTGACAACAAGGTGTTCACTTGGATAATCGGCGTGAGCGGGCTGGCTGAGCCACATCTGGTCTGGTCTGTACCCCCAGTTGTGTGGATGGATCGGGGCCTCTATTCCCCGTGATCCGGCCTGCAAGCAGCTAAATCTACTGCACCTGATGTGAATAACAATCCTTCAATCCCCCCCAATCGCGTCTTTGAAGCATCAGAGGCTGAGTTTTGTTTTTGCCGCGTGTCAGTCGCATGGCGACTTGTTGCAATTGCCCCGGCCGACAGACACAATGGGCGACCGGCTTACCCAGCTGCAAGATGCGGTTGATCAGGTAGGTAAACACCTTCTCATTGCCCACGTTTGGCGCGACAGCAAGCAAGCCTTTTCTGATTTGAACAATTCCCGATTGAAGCTAGCGCAGCAGTTCGTCGCATCCCTGCACTTCGTGCAAAGGAGACACGATCTCGAAACCCTGGGGCCGAACGACAAAGTGCGCGATATCAAGCAGGAGCCTCACCAGAGAGAAGGTATGAACGAATCGAGACTACGCCTCGCGCGGTCGAATTGCCTGTCTGCCTGGAAGTGGCTGCTGACCGGGAGAGCAAAGTCGACCCCCTCCCTGCGGACGAATTCGCGGCTGGGCTGAAGGAGCTTGCGCGAGACCTCATCATCAAGGAGCAGCAGATCGAAGTGCTGATTTCCAATCTCCCCGGGCTCGACAACAGCGAACGGGACCAAGAGCGGAACATTAAGGATTTGGAAGAGGATCTGAAGGCGGCCGAGGCGCAGCGGCAGGAAGCGCTGAAGGAGAGGGATCAGATCTTGGGCGAGCTGGATACCGTCATTCGTAGCGTTCGGAGACCATGAAGCCCAACTGCTATGGTGTTTATTTTTTTTTTATTTTTTTTTTCCTCGCCCTTTCCCACTCTGTCGTCTTGATGTTGTTTATTTGCATAGCGTGGAGTTGTGGTCATGCCGTCTATGAGTCTACTTCTTCTTTCTTTTTGGTTCTGAAGCTCGCACATAATAATAGACATTCTGCATTGGTATAAACTAAACTTTTGATCTTCTATTTCTAGTTGTAGGGTCTATCATGATCTAGGATCCCTAGAATCCAATAAACGGAACGAAGAAAGATAAAAGATAGCAAAACAAGGCCACGGAAACAGAGACAGCCTGTCATGCCTTCTGGTATACTGTCAGCGGCTCAAAACACCTAAGCGCTGGAGGGCCTGAAGAACTGGGGATAGATTTCCCGTAGCTCTCCCAGGTGACGAATCTGATACTGAGAAGCCTGCTTTTCAGGCACCGGGAGGCTTTCTTCGACAAGGTGAGCGGCCGTCCAGCCAATGTCTTTCGCCATGGCGCAGTTGAGGAATGAATCATCTGTTTGTTTTGTTTTCGTCGTCAGACGACCGCGCTTCGGCTAGGTAGATACAGGAGCTGATTGGTCTTGTTTTTGCTCACCGACAAAGTAGCAGTCTTTCACATCGCTGACTCCAGCTTCCCTCATTGCCTTGCTGTACATGTCGCGGTGCGGCTTGCAGGTGATGGGCGTCTGGGAGTAGTCGCAATATGTGAGTCCGTCAAACAGGTCCTCCACGCCAAGCAAGCGCACGACTCGCTTGGCGTGCGTGACGTAAGCGTTGGTGAACAGCCACGTCCTGACCTTGGTCCTGTCGATGCTCTCAAGCAGCTTCCTCAGCTCTGGGTCAGGCTTGATGATGTCCTGGAGCGGCAGAGCGTCGTCAACCTCTGCGTTGTACGCCAGGGGATCGATCTGGTGGTGGCGGACAAGGCCCTCTATGGCCAGGCCGTAGTTTGTATAGTACTCCAAGTGAAGCCGAGCCGCCTCCTCCCTGGTCACCTCCAAGTGCTTGGTGAAGTACTTGTCAATCAAGTCGATCATGAGGTCTAGGACTTTGTTGCCTTTGCAGCGGGTTAGCAACGTGGTTGTATGACTGGCCATAGGTGTACATTTTATTATTTCTTTCTTTCTTTCTTTCTTTCTTTCTTTCTTTCTTTCTTTTTTTTTTCCTTACTTCGAGGATAGAGACAATTATCAATGTCGCTGCACCATTATATCGATCAGCAAGTTCTCGTACTTTCTACGGGGGAGGGGAGAGAATGAGAGGATGAACTGAATTACAAGAACAGGACCGGCTTGTTGGTCGCAGGCCCGTCTCCTGCGGCCATTTTTGATTCCTTTTGTTACTGTTTGACTGTTCGATTCAGCTGATGTGTAGCGTGGTGGCGTCCTGGCACTAGGGGGTGTGTTCAATTTTTGTCTGTGGCCGTCACACTCAACGGATAAATGCTCATATGAAACAGATCGTGAACTTGTCTACGGATGGGTTAGGGACAGAGCGGTACTTCCATTTAGGAGTAATGTAACAAATCGCTGTCGTCGTAGTAGTTCCACTTTTTGATCCACTTTCCTCGGTTAGCCGCCTCATGGATTTCTATTTATGCACTACAACGTACACATTCTTGCGGTACAAACGCATGGGGGTTCACGGAGTTTGATCAAAACCTGAATCGCAGTCCCCTAAAGATGCAGCACGATTATTCTCACGCCCTAGTCCTCTTCGCTGCAGTAGAGCGAGCCTTGCTACCAATCACGAAAGTCGTCTCGGATTCTCTCTTTGTCGTTGAAAGCTAGTTAACAAAACCTTGATCAGAACCTTGGCCGTTGAATTGAACGAATTCTTAACCCCGCAATGAAGGAAGCCCCGAGAATAATAAGAAGATGGACGTGTCCTTGGCAGCGTACGGCTCCACACAACACTACAAGTTTGAATGTAGGTAGCTCCCAACGGCTCACGGCTAGGCCTTTCGGGCAGCAGCAGCACGACGCCACTCAATTTCAGCTTATGAAGAACTCTTAGTCGGTTCATAGAAGTCAAGCACAGTAGCTGCAGCAATAGAGAGCAGGGGCGAAATGCTAGCTCTCTATTGCCAAGTGGTGCGAACACAACAGGAGAAGGAACAGGGATATCGGAGCCGTGAAATGCAATGGCACTATCGAGTACTGTCTTCTGCAACGGCTGCGCCTCTAACAGGTTATTCCGGAAGGCCAATGAGGGTGCCTGCCGCGCGACAGCAATGATTGGAAAAAGTCGGCTATCAGTTACGCCACGCATAAGGGCGAATCACGGATGCAGCAGCAGCAGGGCCTGGACCGAACAATCTGTGTCTCTCCGCATACTTCTTGTAAGTAGCTCAACTACTCCGTACAGTCTGCTATATACCTACCTGCCTAGGTAGGTAAGCCGGTCATTGTGAAGTCACATGTTAGAACACCAAGCGACTATATGCAATAAAGTATAAGAGCCTTGACGTGCAGCTGCTCTTCTGGTTGGGCTGGTAGAGTTCGAAAAGCTGACGAGCGCCATCAGATACAAATGCCTGAGAAGAATGACGAAGCTGTAAATAAGGGAGGGAAAGCTCCTGAAAAAATCTTTTACATAATTCTTCAAACCTGATTACTGCCTAATGCTTAATGCTTCTTGACATGCTTAGTGCATGCGTCGTTTGAATACATGTCAATCTTGTCAATGTTTTTTTTTTCTCTGAGGCCAGGTCAGGAGGTCGGAGGTCGGGTATGACCTTCCTATTCGAGCTAGCCGGGTCGCAATAGCAATTAGGTAAACACCACATCGATTGGTCAGAAGTCGGTGATGATTAGAAGCCCTTGGAGTTTCGGGTGGTAACTGTCACCAAGCTCTGACAGAAAGTCTAATAGATCAACTGATAAGGGTGCACAGAAGCCACTTTTGAAGTCCAAATCTACATAGAAAGATATCCATTTTACATAAAAAAAAAACAAAACAAAAAAAAGCTACGTTGCTCCCTGTTCACGACGTACTTAAGCTAGCTGGAGCCGCGTGTATGCCTATCCTAGGCTGAGATGCCTGTTAAAAAAAACAAATTCAGGCTGTTTACTAGGCATAAAATCCATGTGTTTTATTTCACACCTAAACAGACTTTGTGCGGGCACTAACTTTGTAAGCTAGTAGGATAGTATAGAGTACCTACATCGGTACGTACATACCTAGTAGCCCCGCCAAGACCCATGTTCAATTTTGTACTTTATATATAGTCGTGACTGAAGTTGCCCCGTTTCGTGCATCACCACACACCCTTAGTAACAGAGACTCAGAAAAATAACGAGAAGCGAATAACGGATGCTATGAGGCCTTGTAGAGTTGGTGACTATGATCGAGCTCTGGATCAAAACCGGGTGCCGCGCGATGGTAGGTACTTGACGGCTCTGATTACATGTAAAGACATGTTATTGCGAATTGGAAATGAGCTTGCTGTTTTGGGAAGGTATGACGAGTCTTGCGAGGTAACGTGATGCAGCCTCCGCAGCCTCCGCAGTCTCCTGGCGTGCCCTAATTCCAGCTAGTGGCGCACGCTCCTACAATGTACAGTACATAATCTGAGCTCTTGCCTGGTTCTGCTGAGCAATGGACATATCGTGCGTGGCCATGAACTGACCAAGAATACGAGGCTTGAAACGGTTCGGAAAATTAGCACTTCTTGCCAAATCCTGATAGCAATTTTGAGCGTACCTGCTCAGAACTTAGGAGCCCTATTACTGTCAACTTGAACCAACTTGTACCCAGGAGATGTGCGGTGGAATCACACCCAAGTCTTATTCCGTTTTGGGCCTAGCCGCTGCTGCGTTTTTCAACAAAAGTTCTGCCGTCTACACCGCCTAATTCTTGATCTCCCTTCATCTCTCTCTGGTCAATGCGCAGTTGGCGTATTATATGTCCGACATTCAGGGCTTTCGCAGGAGTGTCGTCT
Organism: Balansia obtecta B249; assembly: GCA_000709145.1. Lineage (NCBI taxonomy): Eukaryota > Fungi > Ascomycota > Sordariomycetes > Hypocreales > Clavicipitaceae > Balansia > Balansia obtecta. The sequence continues at coordinate 37,883 of JFZS01000169.1, forward strand.
TTTACCCAACAACATGACAAGGCTGTCCCAAGGTCATCTGAAGGCTTGATATCCTACGAAATCTTGAACCGGGCATCATCACTGCCATCAAACCAGCGCGACAGCGCCTGCATGCTGGTGTTTGGAAGCTGACCGTAAAGCCCATCATGGCCAAGACGGCGTCTGCGACCCCGACCTTCCCTAGTAGTGTGATGGATTGGGCAAAACTTTCTGAAAGGGAGGCCTTTGAGCTGAAGCAGTACGAGAAAATCGTCCGGCTTCGCGATGCCATTGTCTCTGGTAGTCATCCTACGATTACACTCGGCAGCTCGAATGCATCGCTAGAAGCAGCGTGCCACGGGAAACATGTTGCTGAGACAGACACTCTGCGAAAAGTTGATGACAACTGCCGCCCTGCATCCGTGCGGCTCAATCAGAGTACAAGTTCGGGACAGTCTGAGCCGGACCCGACAGTTTCAGAGAAATCTGATCAGCGACTTCGGGACGAGCTGCAGGTACAAAGGCAACAATTAGAACGTGCCTTGAAAGAGGAGGTTGAGCAGCGCCGTATCGAAAAGCCGGGCTACGCCGAACCCTCGTCGGATCTCGACTTGTCTGACGTCCTGGCGAAGGCTCTTGTGATAGCCCGGGTCACGGCTCCTCCCACTGCTGATAGCGACAAGCTGAACGCTAATACTGAGTCGGCGTGTGACTCTTTTGACGAAAGCACCTTCTATTCATCCCGTCATGATACGCCCGAGTCACATCTAGTATCACGCATACGTAATTCACCCGAACAAGTGCAAGCTACTAACATGAATTCGCAAAGCAATGAAAGGTCGCAGCAGCATGACAAACAGCCGCCCACCGTTCCCTCCGCGCCAGCTGCGGAATCTCTCAGAGATGCCCACGCTCCACACACGGTTGAAAGAAGCAGCCATGGTGCGATGCAAACGAATCCGGCTTCACAGATCAGCATCGTCCCAGGTCTGAACAATTACGTCCAGACCCAAGCTGCCTCCACCGGCCCAGTCCAAAGCACAAGAGCCGGCACAAACCCGTCACAGGCACTAAGACAGGATGCTTTGCAGCCATCTAGACCTCGAGTGCTCAAGAATGATAACCAAACCCCGTGCGATAGCTATCTTGAGACTCACCCCCCATCCCCCCTTGTCCGAAATCATAACACTTTGCAGCCCGTTGCTCCCCAGCCAACGCACCCTTCCTCTGTCAGCGCCTTGGCCGCGGCATCCACAACCGTTCATGACACTTCTTTTGCAGCTGACCATCGCATCGCTGTTGCTACGCCGGCCCAGGTCGCAGCTTTACGAACTGAGCAAAACTTAGTCACCAGCCCTGATAGCTCATCACAAGGTGGCAGGAAGAAGAGCAAAAAGAAAAAGAGAAAGGCCGATAAGCAGGGTGGCGCCGGTACTGAGGGCGCTTCGTATATCAAGCAAGAGCCTCGATCGCCGTCCCCGTTGAACGCATCCACCTACATCCGTCCGAGTAAACGTCCGAGACATGCTCAAGAATCTTCTGCAGCACACGGATATGAAGCAAGGTATGATCCAGCCAATGCGCTTGATGCGGGTGTTCAATATGTTGCGCGGCTTCCAAGGGACCGCGCAACACCGGTCGGGCACACTGCGACTGCTACCTATCAACCATCCTACAGTTCTGCTGCGACTGGAGAGCCACGATACAGCAGTGCTCGTTGCTATGACCAGCCAGTGGTTGCTGGCGGGCCGGCTCAACGTCACGACGGTCGTCTTGTCGACTCGTCCGTGTATTACCTGGCTGGATCCGGTCCGGCCTCGGGGCCCGTCTCCCAGGTCATGCTGGCAGATGCTCGCCCCGTGAGTTCGCGTCCGTACCGCGAGCTTCATGAAACTCCTCGCCTGAGGGCTCATCCTGATGGAGAGACATTTGCGACCCCTCCTCGGCCCGCCCCTACGAGGATACTGGTAGATGCTTATGGTCGTGAGTATATTGAGCCACCCCATCATCCCTCGTCACGGTTGTCCATGGTCCCTCCATCAAGACCCGGAGAGCATGAGGTAGTATATGAGCGAGTACCTTCTCGAGCCTTGTCTCGTCATTCAGGGCCTGGGCCCTTTGATGACGGAGGCGTGTTATACACGACCCCTGCTCCAGCTCCAGCTCCAGCTCCAGCTCAAGCTCCAGCTCCAGCCTCAGCTCCAGCATACGGTCTGCCGCGGCGTATCATTACGCAACCCGAATATGCTACTCACGATTACAGGGACATGCGGCCAAGGGAGTTCACAACCCGACCCGTCCCAGGTCAAGGCGAGTTCGTGCAGGTTCTGGCGCCGCACGAGCGACAATATGCGGACGGTAATTATGGTGTACGGCCAGCGGATGATGTGCGCTATCAGATGCCTGCTACCTATAGCCGAGTCCATGGTGTCCGGCCAGAACTGCCCGGTCCAGCAGAGTACAGAGCAAGTGTCCACCCAGACAACCGGCAGGAGAATGTACAGTCATATGTGAGAGAGTACCACCCTGCTGAATCTGTGACGCAGCGAGCATATAGTGTTAGGTCAGCAGATCATTCTCGCAGTGGCCAAGTTCGGGGGGCTGATGAAGTTACGTTTATTGAGCGGCCAAGCGGTGCCGCGCAAGAGATGGTCCCGACTGTGTACGCGGACAATGCTAGGCGAGAGTTCTATAGGTGAACTCTGGGAAAGAAGGATGAATTATACCTTGATCTGTCGACGCCCAATATGAGAGTACCACATACGTCTGCCGACGATGAAGCTTCTTGACTTAAAAACTGCTGGAGTTATAGGGCAAACGAGCCTGCTTGGGCTGTACAACCTTTAACACGTCGAGCCCAACATGTCTATCTCTGTTACTACTGTCCAAGAAAGAGACAAGACGTATGTTAGGTGTCTTGAGATTGAGATTTATGGCTCAAGTAGGTCCTGGCAAAAGCAATGCTGATCATCGGACGCGTGACGCACTGTTGCAGACTTGTCTGCTGTCAGGTTACTCGTCGCCAGGATCTATCGGGAATCGAATCGACGTGACCATTTTCAGTCGACTGATTGCCAGAGGCCGGATTACCGTGAGCGTGGCAGGGTGGCTAGCTCCAAAGTTAAACGATGGGGTGGAGGGTTATAGTGGACACGGGCAGACTGTGCATCACAGCATCAGCCGAGCCGATGGATGGATGGATGGAAAGATAGATAGATAGGTGGCACCACGTAACACGTAACTGCAGGCCATCATGATTCGCAAGTCGCACTCACTTGTGACTGGTGGCGCAGAGGAATGTCCTGCATCCGTATCCGTGGGGTGGGATGGCTACCCAGGTACGTACCGGCACCTTGGGTTGCTATCCGGGCCAATGGGCGTTGTTGCGAGACGCTGTGATTCCTCACAGCTGGAATCCACTGGTTGGAAGTGGCTTGGGGTGGTGCGAGTGGTGCGACAGCTGGTGTGCTGCGGAGGAGCGAGTAACTGGTAGCGGACTGAGTGCTCCGTAGCTTTGTGTCGCAGCCGAGAGTGAGCACTAACGGGCAATAGCACGCCCTACTGGCCGACGGGTGACACGAGCGTCCTCGAGCGGTCGAATAATTTACAAGGCACATGGGCCACCACCACCACCAACCAGCACGTACACTGTTGGGAGGGGAGGGGGCATGCGGCTGGCAGAACCTCGTGGAATCGGAAGCCTCTTTGCCTCTCTTCTTCCACATCCACACAAGCACCGACGTTGGGAGCTTGAGGTGGACTGCGCACCATAAAAAAACCGGTGTTTGAGGCAACTAGCTTCTGAAGGCGTTTTGAGCAGTCGATTGAACCGTCGCCGTTCACCGTCCACCGTCCACCGTTCGCCGTTCGCCGTTCACCGTCCAACCGTCGTCACCGAACGCTCGGACTCGACCGAGCTGGTGATATCGTTCCTTTCCGTCTTGTCCTTATTCGTGGCCATCCCTGCTCCTGATTCTGTGTCTGTCTGTTTCTATTCCTATCCCTCCTCCTTATCGCTTCGTATTGGCCATGCTTGTACTTGGCCGTCGACACCTTGGCTCTTTGCCGACACCTGGTGCCCTTGTCCTTGGCTTCTAGGTGCTCGCTCAGCTCAAGTCACTGGTAAGAGGTCCCGTTTATCAAGCCAAGGCGGGACGTCTAACGCTCGGTTTCTAGTACTCGTGGTTTCGTAGGCTTGCCTCTTCCCGGACGAAGACTACTCCACAGTGCCAAGAACCTGTCTATGTAGGTATATGTATATATATATATATAATACCCGTCGCCGAGCGGGTTTCGGCATCGACTTGCAGCGATTTAGGGAGTTGCGGCTAACCTGGGGTACTTGCGCTAATGACGGAGTACGAAGAAGCATCAGGGTGCAACTCCACTGTATGCAGTAAACGGCACTCCTAGTAACTGCAGCGCATGTGTCAGTCTCAAGCTAGAGAAAGATACAATTAAAAAAAAAAAAAAAAAGAGCATGCCTCGCGTGTCTCGTCTTCACACACTATCCAGCTTTTGGTCCTTGCGTTTGTGCAACCTAGGGTAGATGCTGTAGATTGTAGATTCTGTAGATTCTGTACCCCATAGCCTGGGTACTCAGGTACCCAAGGTAGGTACTGTAGGTACATGCTTCCGCCCTTCCAGCATACGACTCGACGCCCAGTCTCGCTGTGAGTGCCGGCTGCATCGACGTTGACCTTTTGCTGGAATCCCTCTGATTGGACCAATCAAGCGTCAAGCAGCTGTGCTTGATCATGTATCCTCTGCCCCGTCCGGGCTCCACTACTTCACTCTCCACTCTCGCGGCCTCGCTGCTCAGTCAGACTCTCGTCTTCTCATCTCCTCTGCTTGTGCTCCTGCTCAACACCGCAACCCAAATATCAGCTTCACGCAAACAAAGACGACTTGGGAAGAGATTCGCGAGTCAATTTTTCCCTTTCCTCTTCCCTTCTTTTTTTTTTTGTTTTTCTCCCCCCCGCCGTCCGCTTTCCCGTCCCCATTTCTAGCTTCTTTTCCTTCCCCTGCCCCTCGACCCCTCGACCCCTTCCCCTTCCCTCCACGGCGCCGAGTTGAGCTTTTCGTCTTCGATACCCCGAATACTCTCCTTCTCGTTAACTTGTTGGACGAATTGCTTTGGTCTTCAACCCTGCTTCTTCAACAGTCTCGGAGGGGGGCGGATCGCATTCCTTTCTTGTGACATCCAATCACTTGCCTTGATATTCATCTCAGTCTTTTTACTGCCCTTACGTCGCCGGGTCCGTCGCATGCTGCCATTGTACCGAAACCGCCGGAACTCTTCCAACAACCCTTTCGCGGCCGACATTTGTCCATTCAGCTCTCTACTTCGCCTGCATCCGTCTCGCTCATCATGAATAAGCTTGCAAATATGCGTCATTGGTCCGAGCGGATGAGCCCAAACTTTGGGATGGGTCGTCCCAACATGCCCTTGAATGGCGTCAACCAGCATCCCAAGAACGCCGCCCTGCCAACCGGTCCCATCAGCTCACCCCAGGCTGCCGACGCTACCATCCAATACTCCTTCAACGTGCCCTTTGCCTCCGAGCTCGCTGGCCCCGACACCGAAGATATTGTTCACGCCACGGCTGATGCCGTCTTGCGGTGGACGCACCCTGCCGATGCCCCCGATGATGTACAAGTTCATGAATTGCCTGTTCACGCCCAGAATTTGGCCAACCTCGGAAGATTATGTCGAGACTTATCTATTGGACCACTGCCCATCGAGGCACACGTCTCTTCCTCCTCACAAAAGACGGGAAGAGGCCAAGTCATCACTGTGTGCCTGTCAGGTTCACCCGAGCTGGTCCACAAGAGCAGGGAGACTATCCTCAACGAGATCCCAATAGCCATGGTATGCATCTCCATCCCGTGCCTGTCCTGGGGAGCTCTCCCAGGCTCCCCTGTCCCGTTTCCAGAGATGGTCTTCTCCATTGCCGTCACACTGACTAACGATGATAGCGCTGCACAACAATCGACATCGATGGAAGCCTTGTCTGTGACTTCAATGCAGGTGTGCTCAAAAAGCCGGTTGTAGAGACTCTGGACTATATCTCAACTTTTTGCGGTGTGGACATTTTCCTGCTCGGTCCGAAGCTTACACCCATGGTTGATGGTATGACTGGTGACTCGGAAATGCGAATGGATCAGAGATGGCGAGTCGCCATTTACGGAGATATCCTCTCATCCGAGCATGCCAAGGCTCGCGTCTTGATCCACATCGATACTCTAGTATGACTCCCAATTAGGCTTGGTCTGCCTGCAATCTCGGAGAGCGCAATACAAGATGCTAACTTCATGATAGCTTGGCCGTGTAGTTGATGCCACCAGGATCGAGTTATCTCTCCATCAGCTCGTCTGCGGCCGCCATCGCAAGAACATCAAGTTGATCGAGTCATCCACAGGAACCGCCATCTATTTCCCTCCTTTATTCTCGCAGATGTACCGGTACTGCCCTCAAAATGCTACTCGTCGTGATCCAACCGATATATTTATCACTGGCGAGACCCCCCAAGCAATTGAAATGGCCAAACAGAAGCTGCATGACACCGTGTCTAGAATTCGACTTTACGTCAAGGATGTAACAATTCCAGCTGCCAAGATTGATAGTATCCTTCTTGGCCGTCTTGACAAGGTTCGCAAAATCCTCGAGGCCAATGGCACCTATATCATGTTTCCCCCCTTGGCTTGTCAGCGCACGTTGGTTCGGGTTCAAGGAAGTGAAGGATTACCGGTGGAGCGCACAGTTCGTGAGCTCATGTCACTGGTAAGTTTTGCGCTGTATCGGTGATTGTTGATCGAGTAGCACTGACAGCTTTGCTTCAGGCCGGGCAATTCTATGGAGCTGGATGGTATGTTCAGCAGCCAGAGCTTAGACAGCAGCCTCATCCCATTGACGTACGTACCATGCTGTCCGACATCTGTGCAAACTCGGAGGCAGACTTGTCGTATGATAAGATGAGTTTTACAATCACAGGCTCAGACGACGCCGTCAAGAGTGCATTAACCGTCATCTCGGACCTCAAGTTTGTTGCACAGTCGCAATACCAAATCCGAGTGAAGATCGAGCTTGCCAATGAACACAAAGAATTCGTCAGCGGAAAGAAGAACGGCAAAATCAACAAGATTATGGGTCAGAGTAAGTCTTCCAAACGCAGCCTCCTCCTGCCCCTTTTACACACCAAATAACATTTATGCAGGCAATGTACAAATCATCTTTGATGGTTTCAATGAGTACAACTTCAACATTGATGTCATGGCTGCCAACTATGACTCCATGAAACAGGGGTTGACTCTGGTTGAGCAGGAGATGCCCGCTTCCATCTCTTTCCATGTCCCTGACCAGTATCACAAGCGCATCATTGGAATTGGTGGCCAACACATCCAGCGCATCATGAAAAAGCATTCTGTCTTTGTCAAGTTCTCCAATGCAATGGATCGAGGCGGGATGGGACGTGAGGATGATGACATCAAAGTAGACAACGTCATTTGCCGTACACCTGCCCGCAACGCTCAGAACCTGGATGCCGTCAAGAATGAGATACTGGAAATGGTTGATCGCGCTGTAAGTGCATTCAAGTTGGCTCACCCAGCTTTGCGTGATGACAAGTCTAACAGGGGACATAAGGATTCCGAGTACACAACCCAGGTTGCAAGCGTGGATCGCCTTTACCACCGTGAGCTTATTGCTCGTCTTCCTGACATCGATGAGCTGGAGCAAAAGTTCAATTGCAAGATTAATTTCCCCAGCACTGAGGACGCGAGCGATGAGGTCACTGTTACCGGACCACAATGGCAGGTTCCCCATTGCGTGGACGAACTTCTGGGAATGGTTCCTGACAAGCACGAACTGGTACTGGCTCGCAAGGCTGACCTGGTCAAATTTCTGGAATCTCCCACTTTTGCCACGGACCTGGTTTCGAAGCTCAAAGCCCAGTATGAAGTGGAAGTCACGGTCCTCCAAAACCCCGACGAACTCACCGAGGACGGATCTCCTACCATGACCCTGGTTTGGGGGTTTACTCGCAATAATGCAGGCGGGCTTCGGGATGCCATCGACTTCCTGCAGGCCCAAATGGCTGCTGCTGCAGTTGAGGCGAATATCGTCAAGGGATCTATCCCTCGTCCCATATCTGATTCGTTCGAAGACTCCCTTCAGTACTTCGATTCCAAGCTTCTTCAGCATGCTCCGACCTCATCTGGTACGGATTCTCCTGTCAAGCCAGGCTTTGGAGCCGAGGTTGCCAGAGAGCGCAGCAGCATTCTTGACCGCCTTCGTAAGCCCGGCAGCATGACATCCATTTCTGCATTCCTTGATCGCAGAAAGAACAGCTCTCATTCCATGAACAGCAGCTTCTTTAAGGGATCAAGCAATGTATCCAAGTCTTCTCTCATTTCCATCGAGTCCACACGAAGCTTCAACGCAGACCGTAACCCTTGGAACGATAGTGGAGTCAACTTGGCCGAAGATGAAAATCCCTGGGCAATACGACCACTCAGCAAACACATGGACAACAAGCTGACAATTCCCCTTACCGGTGATGCGACGCCTCGTCATAGCACCCGAGCCTCTGGAGACAGCGGCCGCCCATCTACTTCTCACTCTCTCAATTCAGGATACCCCGGTCCCGTTGGGCCTTTCCGTTAGACTTGTTCAACTTAGAAACGACCAGATTCAGATACCCCGGCTGGATATACCCTCTTGCACTACAAAAGAATACCCTTTGAAAGTCTCACTCCACACGGATCAATTTTTGATCTTATGACGAGTTCAACATGTGGGACTTGAGAGTCATGTTTTACGTTGTTTTATTTCGTTCTTATGGCCCCGCATATGTATCATGAAATTTTTGTCAAGTTGTTTTTCTTTTTCTTTTCTTTCTTTTCTTTTTTTTTTTTGGTTATTTTTGGGTCAATACTGGTCTTGATGCCTAGTGTTTGTCCTGTTCTATACCCGCTAGTTCGCCCCCCAAAAAAATGGTTTGAGGCACAAAAACTCGAAATAACATAACCATGACGCAGATATGGATGGATGAATCATGAGTTGTTTGAAGTGTTTGGGAATTTTGTTTCCCTTTTGACTTGTCAGCTCGAGCTGCTACAGTGAGGATGGTGTGCACCCTGGTTGAGAAGCGAACATGTATTACATGGAGTCATAAGTTGCATATTTCTGTTGTTGGGAGGACGAATGGTTTGTTTGATCGAGGAGCACGGAGGTCAACCCTCTGTTTGCTTTTGCGGATTAAAGCATACCGTCCAAACCATATGATCCCATCCATTATGGTCAAATGCTGGACGAAATATACTTGATGTCGTGTGCCACCGTACGAAATAGTACCTCTACGTGATCTGGCACAACGACTGACTGACTTTCCTCCTCGGCATCAAATCGGCCTGAAGGGACATCCGATGGGCTGCTGCCAGGCTAGCCGGCAAGCGGTGTGCTCGTAGCATAACGGGTAAAGTACAAAAGTAACACAGCGTCGTGCATCGATCGCATCGGTACGGCTAGACACGCTTGACCGTTCGGACCTACAGCGCCCCTGATGGGTAGTGAGTGGTTGACCGAAGTTGTATTTTGACTGGACGGACGAGTAGAAGTAGACTGTTGGTGTTTCAAGGGTCTTGGGGAATTATAACTAGAGGCTTAAAAAGACTGCGTAAGTAAAGCTTTGATTTGCATTGCTTTAATGTTTCGAGCGATTGTACAGAAAATGTACACCTTTAGTGCAGAGCGTGCTTCAGAAGCAGGTATGGTATATTGTGTACAAGCGAGCTTGTTGCCCGTGATAATTGCTTCGAACCCCCCTCCCGGAAATCATGGCCCCGGTGAAGAATAGATAGATAGTTATACATGCATGGCCCGGCAGCTTCTCAACACATGACGGGCCCAACGACGACGCGCTCCCTGTTCTGCCTCGCTTCCACCATGCTCAGCTGCCTTTCCTGCCTGCGCTGCTCGGCCTCGATCCTGGCGAACTGGCCGCGCGCGCCGTGCTTGAGCTTGGTAATCATGTCGGCGGCCTTGCCCTTGGTCAGGTCCGAGACGGTGAGGGCCTTGGCTTTGCCCCTGAGCTTGTTGACGAAGTCGAGCTGGCCCTGCGTGGGCGGCAGCGCCCTCCAGGACTGGTACCGGTGGATGAAGGTGCGGGGGAAGGCATTGGCGGCGTAGCTGTCGGCGCCGTGGACCGCGTCGTCGAAGGTGGCGGCGGTGAGGATCTCTCTCGGCGTCGCGAACGGCGACTTGGACATGCTGGCGGGCAGGGCGCGCACCTCGACGGCCCTGTAGCTTGGCGACGCGGCGGATGCTGGGTTCTGCACTCGCTCGATGCGGATGTACGAGCCGCTTGGGGCGGAGAGCACGAACCGCTCCGGCCCGACTTGCACCCATGCGTACTGGCTGATGGTCCGGATGTGCCTCTCTCCAGATGTGTCGGCTATCAGGTCGAGAACGGAGGAGTAGTCGGTGAAGGTGACGGTGGCATCGGCCGAGCCGCTCGCGGGACTTGAGCGGCCGAGAGTAGTAGCGTCCTGGGGACGGGACTCTTCTTCGCTTCTCCGCTCCTTGATGTCTCGCATGTCCGCGACGGACGCCTTCTCGACCAGCTCGTTTGGATCTAGGCCGAACAGCGTGGGCGTGGTCACGATGCCCGTTTCCAGGGTCGACACCAGGTCGATGACATGACAGTTCTCCTTGCCAGGGTGAAGGCGCATGCCTCGGCCAATCATTTGGATCAACAAATTACGTGACCTCGTCGGCCTGGCGAGCACGATGCAGTCTACGTTGGGAATGTCCGTTCCTTCGGTGAAAACGCCGCAGTTGATCAGGACGGGGAACTTGCCGACCTTGAACGCGTCTAGTATCTCACTCCTCTCCAGCTTGGCCGTCTCGCCTGTGACGAAACGGGCATCGTGGCCATACTCGCGGAATTTGTGGGTAAGACCCGATACGTGCGCCAGGTCTACGCAAAAGACGAGGGTGCTTTTTCTGTCCGCAGCTTTGGCCATCCAGCTCCTCACGGTGATGTCGTTGACTTTGTCCGTGTTGACCACATCGGAGAGCTCCCTCGTTTGGAAGTCGCCAAAGGCGCCGCTCCTCACTTTGGACAGGTTTGCCGACGATTCGACCGTTGTGAATATGACGTCCGAGAGCCACTTGTCGGTGATCATGTCGATGTAGTCTCGATGATAGACGATTTCGTCAATTGCAGCCCCGAGCTTCACGCCGTCGAACCTCGAGAAGGTGGCCGACACGCCAACAAGCGTAGGTGAGTCGCGCTGCTTCTGGTCCAGACCGAAATGCTTGAGCGTCCTGAGATAGCCCGGGGCGACGATGTGGTGCGCCTCGTCCACCAGGACCAGTTTGAAGTGGGCAGGATAGAATTTTTCCAGCCGATCCCTGGAGGTTATGCTTTGTACGCTGGCGATGGTGATGTCTGCGACTCCGGACGCGTGGAGGGAGCCCATTTCAATATCGATGGTCTTGTCGGGATAAGCGAGCCGGCAGTGCCGCGCAGCTTGCTCGACTAGCTCGCGACGATGAGCCAAGATGAGGGTACGGTCGCCGCCATCGGGCCGCCCTTTCACCTTGTCGATCAATTGTGTGAAAATGACCTGTACTCGCATGAGCTTTTCTGGCGCGGACACACACGGGGGGGGGACTTGTGTGCGCGCGACGACCCGACGTCGACGGACGATGGAACTACTCACAGTCTTCCCACTACCTGTTGCCAACGAGATGCCCACGCGCTTGTGCCCTTGCTGTAGTGAGGAGATGACGGACTTGATGCAGTCTTGCTGGTAGTCGCGGAGTTTGGGTTTCGCGCCGAGGGCAAAGGTGGCCGTGAACGCTTTGGGAGGCGTGACCCTGCGGACCGGCCTAATTGCCCTTGTGGAACTTGAAACGCATTTTGCAACGATGCGTAGCATTGTACATCATGACATGGCCATGAGTTGAAGTCTGTTTATGGGATGCTGTGTCTCTGTGATGCCAAACTTTTTTTTTTTTTTTTTTGGTTTTGGTGGCAGGGTGAGGAAATGGCGCCGAGACTGCGACCTAGATTGGGAAATGAAAAATGAATGGCCCCATTTTTTATCATGTCAGCCTATCATTTGTTTTAATTTTTTTTCTAGCGCTATTTCAACTTTCTAGGAGACATGGTCGATAGAAAAAGGATTTGATTTAGTTTTTTAGTTTTATCATTTTAGTTTTAAATTTTTTTTTTTAAGAAGCGCGGGCATCATCCGAGAGTTTCCCCCTGATACAGACCCCCATTACACAGGACATGTCAAGAAACGTCTGGCCGCTTGTCTTTCTTCCCACCCGCCAGACTGCGACAGCTTGAGGCTTCGCATCCCCCCTTTTACAAACCATGTCACATCATGTTCACTTTGTTCATGGTCGGTCAAGCGAGCCTTCACTTTCACATCACGGTTCTTAGGTAATCATATGTCTCCACTTTTCCTAGCTTTAAGCTCAGATTTCTCATCTTACAAACGAAATTCGTCTTTCGCAAACTGATGACGAACTGGTAGCATCCGACTATTCTCCCAGCACCGAGCCACTCATGCCAGTTTTCTGCATGGCCTTCAAAGACACCGCAAAGCTAGGCAACGTCAGCTGTCATCCGTTCGGGGTACAATGTCAATCATAACCTCTGGACCAGCAGCAGCCACACTGACATCTGCGGGACCATGGACCCCGACGAGGGGTTTCCTTCCCATGGCAGCAATGGTTTCGGCGGTGACTTCGACGACAGTCGCGCAGAGTTGACGGAAGAAGAAGCTTCCGAAAGCTACGGAGTGGATCGAGGGCAGCAGGACAGCTCATATGGGCCCAGTGATGCCGACAGTGATGCGGGAGCAGAGTGCTGGTTGACACGGATCAACCCGGTGGTGGGCGACCGATCGCCCCTCAAGCGCCCTGCCGGGGACGTCTCGACGTTCCGGCCTTTCAAGCGACTGAAGGGGGTTCCTAACGCAGAGTATCTGGATCTGCTGAATCGCGACATTGACGATGCCGCGCATCGCGTATGCTTGGACGAGGAAGTGGAGTTTCCGAGTTCGCAAGTCGGCCTCACCATGTGGTCTTCCATAGAGAAGAGGCAGTTCTTCGAAGCCGTCTCGCGCCTGGGGAAATACGATCTGGCGGGGATCGCAGCCCGGATCGGCACAAAAAGCGAGACAGAAGTCCAACAGTTTCTCATCCTCCTGCAGGAGAGCGTCGAGGAGCGAAGGGCCAAGTCTCGTCGGTCATACTTGGAATTCGTCGAGTATCCCGCAGCCGTCGAGCTGAGCCAGCAGTGCTGCCATGCTCAGGAAGAGGCCGCGGATGCCATTTCCGTCCGCCAAGAGCGCAGGGAGGAGCAGCGAGAGGAGCACAAATGGGGTCCGGACTGGGACGTAACCCGCTCCGTGGCGGCAAGGCTGGACCACGACGTCAGAGGAGTGTCCGCCCCGGACACGACGCCGAAATTCGCCCAGCTGTTTCATCTGACCACGTGGTTGAGCCTGTCGGAACGGGCCTTTATGAACTCATCCATCCCGGCCAATAACTGGAACTACGTGGATGACAAGCACCCGTCAGTATGGGCAACAGCGTTTGACGACTTCTACTCGCTGGCGCTGTCCATCACGCGCCGCCTCGTCCAATCGACCCTGTTCATCAGCCTGTCGAGAATCCGAGCGAAAAGGGAGCTCCATCCGACGACTCGAAAGGTGGTCCGCAGGAAGGATGTCGAAGCAGCAATCGCGTCTCTCAATCTGCAGCCCAACTCCCGCGAAGCCTGGCGGACCAGTGCGAGGAGACTCCGACTGGACGTTTTCGAGGAACCGCCAGACAAGGACGACGAGGATGCAGAGCAAGAGCCCATGACGTATGACGAGGTCGAACAGGAACTGGCTTCCGACTCGGAGGCGGGCGAGGAGCAGACGCCGAGCAGGGAAGCGTCGAGGCCCCCGGCGCAAGAAGATGATGAGAGCGCCGTCGACGAGGCGGACGATTCCGAACAAGTACACGACATGGGGATCGAGTCCGAGGCCGGCGCGCAGCCGAGCGCGGAAGACGAGGAAGAGTTCGCCATCAACCAGGACATGAAAGAGGTGCTGCGGTACTCGTTGGCGAACATGCGCCATGTGCGAAGCGCAAAGGCAGCTCTCCGACACCGCATCGCGATGGAGAGGCACCAGGAGGCACAGGCCGAGATGCACGACGGGTACGCCGCGTACCGGGCCGAAGTGCACATGTGGGACATGCTGCAGAGAAGGCCGCCCATGGAGATGCCCAGAGTGCAGGACCCGGGCCGTGTGCAGAGGTCCAACCTGGAGGTGGAGAGTATATACCCCCTTGGGAGGCACTGGGCGACCCAGCTGAACTATTACGAGGAGTGGGAGACGTTGGATACAGGGCAGGAGGAGGGCCAATGCGAAGATGGGCATGTGATGGCAACGAAGCGAGCGTAGCAACATTTTCTGCTGTAATGTACTTGTTTCTCTGATTGGGTATTGGCTTGTATGCAATGAGTATTACGGCTTTGTGCTGCCCAAGATTCCCGTCGACGGCCTGCTATTTTCATCGCCGTGACCGAGTCCGCCTAGCAGCCGGCTTCGGCGGAGCGCTCTTCCTGGCCGTGGCGCGCGTCGATCTCGAAGCAGGAGTGCCGCCGTCGTCGTCTGCCGCGCTCTCCCCCACGTCCTCGGCATCCTCGGCCTCGTCCTCGTCATTGTCCGCGCTCTCTGCCCCCTCCCTCGCATCCTCCTCCTCCTCCTCCTCCTCCTCCTCCTCCTCCTCCTCCGTGGTGTCGGCCTTGTCGGCCCTGACCTGCTGGTGCGCCGCGGCCCTGGTGCGCCCCCTAGATCCCCTCCTCGGCCTGGTCGGCGGCGAGGGCGCGTCCGTGCCGTCCTCGGTGTCCTCGGCGTCCGCAGCATTGCGCGCCCGGGCCGCCACGCCCGACCTCCTGCGCTTCCGCTCCTGCACCGGCTCGGGCGAGAAGTCCAGCTGCGGGGGCGACGTGGGCGCCTCGCTCGAGTCTGCCACGGCCCGCTGCCTCATGGAGCCGAGGAAGTCGGTGTGCGGGAGCGAGAAGTCGACGTACTTGTCGTCGGACTCGTCGTCGTCAAAGTACTCGCGCTCGTCGATGAGGTCCAGGTCGTAGTAGGTGCGCAGCTTGTCCCAGATGTTGGGGATCCTCGTGTGCTGGTAGATGTCCGGGTCGAAGCCGTGGTTGCGCAGGTGCTCCGATATGGCGATCATTCTGAAATGCTTGTGCATGCCTGCGCTCGTGGTTGGGGGGTTGGTGGTCAGCCTTGCTTTTTTTTTTTTTTTAATTCATTTTTCGCGCGCGTGGTTGTAGCAGCGTCGTGTCGAGAAAGGCAGATGGTACGCACCGGCGGGTTTCCAGCGGATGACGCCCTTGAACAGAGAGGCTACTTGGTCGTCTGTCCACATGTCGTTGTAGTCTGAGCCCCCTCGCTTGGCCGGGTTAGCGGCAGCGGGAGTGTCTATGTCCATGGCATCTTGGTTGCGGGCTGGAGTAGGCGTGGCGATGGCTTGGGGACGGCCTCGTTTTCTGGGTGGCATCCTGAGCTGTATGGTGAAGATGATGTGTCAGGCGAAGGCTGTCGAGGTTGAGTCTGGGTAAAGGTAAATATTTCATTCATGTATTCATTGGCAGTATTTTTATTTTGGCGGTGTGTGGTCTGAGCTTCGCGGCTAATTGTGGGCCCTCATCTTGCGTGCCTGCACGCCCAGGAACAAGGGTCCCGATTTCCGAGCACCAGGTTGCACAACACCATCACCAGGGGGGGGGGGGGGGGGTCACCACCATTCGCAAGCAGGCTACAAGTACAGTTCTTCCTGCGACACAATCGCCTCTCTCAACACCCGGCAAATCACCCGCAGCTCCGCCTCCGTCACCGTGTACGGCGGCGCCAACAAGACGTGGTCGCCCCTCAGGCCATCGACCGTCCCGGCCCCAGGATACACGGCAACGCCTCTCGCGAACGAAGCCTGCGTGACCTTGGCGCCGAATCCCACGGCCGCGTCGAACGTCTCCTTGCTCTCCGCGTCCCTGACAAATTCGACCGCCCAGAACAGCCCCCGGCCGCGGATCTCGCCCACCGACCTGCAGGCGCGCAGCTCCGCGCGCAGCATCCCCTCCAGCAACGCGCCCATCTCGCCACACCTCTTCACCAGCCCGTCTCGACGCACAATCTTCTGCACGGCCAGCGCGGCCGCGCACGAAACCGGGTGCGCCTGGTACGTGTGGCCGTGGTTCAGCGCCCGGCTGCCCTGCCGTAAGGCGTCCATGACCTTCCCGTGGACGTACATGCCCGCGATGGCGGCGTAGCCTCCTCCCAGCCCCTTGGCCACCGTCACAATGTCCGGCACGACGCCCTCCTGCTCAAAGGCGAAAAACGTGCCCGTCCTGCCCGTCCCGCACATGATCTCGTCCAGGATGAGCAAGACGCCGTACTTGTCGCAGATCCTCCTCACGCCGGCAAAGTAGCCCCTTGGGGCAACCACGCATCCAGCCGTGGCCCCAATAACAGGCTCTGCCAGAAACGCAATCACCCTGTCGGGGCCGATGCGCAGGAACTCTCCCTCCAGCTCCGCGAGTAGCCTCTCCGTGAACTGCTCGTCCGTCTCCCCGCCATCCAGCTTGTATCGATATCCGTACGGCGGCGTGACGTGCGAGACGTGCTCGTAGGCATAGCCCTGGTACGGCACCTTTCTCGCCAGGTTGTACGACACGGACATGCTGGCCATGGTGTTCCCATGGTAGCTCTGCTTCCGCGAGACGAGGTGCACCCTCTGCGGCTCGTTCCTCTCGAAGTGGTACTGCCGCGCCAGCTTGAGCGCCGCCTCGACCGCCTCGCTGCCGCTTCCCACGAAGAGCGCCTTCTCCAGGCCGAACGGCGTGCCCTCGAGGAGAAAGTCCGCGAGCTCCTCGGCC